>CM030852.1:287500-292500 GCA_018105865.1 Metaphire vulgaris
GTCGCTCATGAAAAATTCTCGACTGGAATTAAATCCACCCACCTATCCACCCACCCACCCACCCACCCACCGTCCGCCGATGAACGGCCCAGCCACCTATGGGGGCTGTTGGTAACAAAAAACGGGGATCAGCACCGGCCCCTACGAGGGGGAGGGCATTGAGTCTACGGATGAACCTTTTCCCGCGAAAACATCGAAGGTCAGAGATTCAAAGGAAAGGTCATTATTTGGCGCCATGGACAGAATTATTTCCTGGTTTAGGAATGCATTGCGCCATGCATCCATAGCCCAGGGCTAATGTTGCCATGTGCAACTGACCAAATGGGCAAATGGCTTCAGCGGCTTAAGCACGGTTTCAGAATATAGAGGGCGCCAAAAGCTGAAGAATTTAGGACACGCTACTCGAATCGAGGTTTCTCAAATAGAAAAAAATTAACCAGGAATCAAGAATTCACTCTTCAAAGCACTACATCTACAAGTCACTTATGCGCACAAACCTATACATAGTACATACACAATACGGCCTATTATGATAACGACGACGACGACGATGACGACGAATGCGACTAAATATCCGACTGAGGTGATTACGATGAAGCTGATTATGACGACGACATCGCGACTGACAAGTGATGATGATGACGTTGTTTATAGCGATCATGACGCAATATATATTAACAGGTTGAGCATTGTTAAATGGCGAAGCGAGTGTTAAGCTACGGTCACACACTGAGCGCTTCTCCTCCTCCTCCTCCTCCTCCTCCCTCCTCCTCCTCCACAGAGAGAGTCGTCTACTGTATGTCGTGGCAGCAGATAGGCAATGTGTCAGACGTCTGCCTCTGTGTCTCTTGTGTCGTCGTCTGCCTTGTGTCTTCTCTGTCAATCTCTCTCCTATTTCAACAACTGGAGTTCCTCTCTTAAACGCCTTCTCTGTCGTTAGACTTGAAATCCTGAAAGTAGGAAGAAATAATAATTGACGATTAGGACATTGAAATGCCAGCGATGGGATCGCATTAGACGCGTTGAAATGAGGTTAGCATAGCCGCCACTTTATCAGTCACGAGCCACTCCGGATTGGAGGCATCGCTTTAATAATATAACAACAACAACAACAACAACAATAATAATAATAATAATAATAATAGTAATAATAATAACAATAATAATAATAATAGTAATAATAATAATAATAATAATAATAATAATAGTAATAATAATAATAATAGTAGTAGTAGTAGTAGTAGTAGTAATAATAATAATAATAATAATAATAATAATAATATTATTATTATTATTATTATTATTATTATTATTAGACGTAACATTGGACGTTACCGTGTTGTGTCTGATAGGCCAAAATAGTTGTCTGTTGATTTCCTGGAAGTGAAATCGAACCCTGGACTGTAGACGCCGTCTGACCATTCTGCATCGGCCACTGAACGGATGGAAACCGACTAGCGCCAAAGAAATCAGTTCATCATCATCATCATCATCATCATCATCATCAGTCTGAATAATAATAATAGCTAGCCAACAACATCATAATCAGCCTCCTCGTTGGGTTTCATAATGATGATGACGACTGATGATGACTGACCAGTAGTTGGCGTAGGCGAAGAGCGGCGGTTGCCCTGGGAACGGCGGCGGAACCAGGCCGTGGGCGGCTCCAGTTATGGCGGCTGTGGGGGGACTGCAGCTGTAGCCACTGGCGTAGTTCCAGAAGCCGAACTGAGTGCAGACGGAGGAGGAGGGGGAGAAGGAGGAGGAGGAGGATGAGGAGGAAGACGACGACGTCATGTTCTATTCAATTGATCAGAAAATACTTCAATTTAAACGAAAATTACTTTTAAATTAACACCAGTTCTTAATCACATATTCTACTGCTGCTTCATCATCACCAGCATCAACAACAACAACAACAACATCATCGTCGTAGTCGCCGTCGTCGTCGCCGCATATCAATTCAGTTGCACTGAATTTGCCAACAGAAAAGTGGAGCGGCTCTTACGGAAAGTGGTTGGATGAGGGGGGAGTTGATGAGGGGGGAGTTGATGGTTGGTTGTGTGAGGAGGAGAAAGGGGTTCGGCGTCTGGGGATCGCTTGGTTCTCGACCCCAGGAGCACTTGACCGTCTGACCATTGACCTCTGACCCGTTGACCCCTATGATTGCCCTGCACGCCGACTCCTTAGAACCGAACCTGTGACAACATAAAACAACTTCTACAGCGCCACATTAGATCCGAAAAGCCATAGGATGGAACTAGCACTAGCTACAAAGCTCACTCCAGTTGATGAAAGTCCAATCTACCTGATAAAAGTCCAATCTACCTGATAAAAGTGCAATCTACCTGATAAAAGTGTAATCTACCTGATAAAAGTGTAATCTACCTGATAAAAGTGTAGCCCACCTGATAAACGCATATCCTTTCTCTTTGAAAATGCGCATGTCGTGGATGATTCCAAACGGACTAAAGGTTTGGTGAAGGAATTCTTCTGAAATCCAAAATTGAAACTTCACATCAAACGACAGAAAAGAGAACACACAAATACAAACGAATTTCAATTGAAGTTCTATTATAACACTCACTTACAGAACTTTTTCTTTCATTATATCCAGGGGTGTAGCCAGGAATTGGGGGGAGGGGTTATAATGTGATTGGGCGGGGAGGGGGTATAAATCTTAAACAACTTTGGAAATCTTAAAAAACACATTAAAATTTTTAAGGTAGTCTGATTTTTGGGGGTATATATACCGATATACCCCCGCGCTACGTCCCTGATTATATCTAACAAATCATCATCATCAGCAGCAGCAGCATCTGCATCATCATCATCACCACGCCCGCAGTGGAGACGAAACAAGCAAGTAAGTAAGTGGGCGCCTGTAATCGACCGATAGGAGGCGAATGAAAGGTCTGCCGCAGAGTGTCGTCTCTCTTAATTAATCCGTTCGACGCTTGACGAAGTCACGTGATCAATTGATTGAACAGCGGTCGGCCATATTGGATTTTATGCAGCGCAATATCTCCGTTCACTGCTCTCTGTCGGCCGAACGCAGCGACCGTCGATAACAGAAATGAGGTTACGCCATTACGAAATAAACAGGATGACGACAACGACTAAACGCAGGCGCTACATGAATCGATTAGTGTGTCGTCATGGAGACGCTTTTGTTACCGTTGAGTCCCGTTGCTGCTATTCCACCGCAGTAGACGGTGGAGTTGACTGGACCCGTCTGACTGAACACTTCCTATAAGTTTTATCAAAGGTCAATTAGGTTTTGAACTTATTTTGGCCAACACAGTATGAACAGCAACAGTTCATATATATAATATATATATATATATATATATATAAATATATATATATATATATTAAATCTATAGTGACTCATATCTCTATATATATAGCTTTACTATATTGTATATATATATATATATATAAACTGCTAGTGAGTTAAAACTACTAGAACAATACAATGGTCCAATTATTATGAATCTTATAAGACTAGTATAAGAATGCTTTAGATTCTGCAAATAAACGATGTATAACAAAACTTTATGTTTAGAAACGGCATAACTATGCCTTATTGTACTGATATTGTATAAGATACTTTAGTCGTGTAAATGTATCTCAACATAAAAGTGATTTTGTACTAAATTGTAATAAACGACAAGCAAAGACATAAATGGCAGTCGTCAGTTGAGTCTGGCTCCCGATTGGCCCGAAGGATTTCGGAAATATAAATGTGGCCCGCGGCAAGGTGTCGTCAGTTGAGTCTAGCGATTGGCCGAAAATATAAATGGTTGTGCAAAAAGGTTGTGCACCACTGGTATACATAATATAGCATTGATTGATATTGATACAAGCGCTCATGACGAAACTATTTCCGCTCACGAAAAATCTGGTGCGCTCACGGTCTCAAAAAATTAGAGGGAACATTGGTAGTGGCTGTCTATTCTTAGGCGTTAAACTATAGATTGATTGTCCAATTGAAATGCAGGTAATCCTTGATTATTCTTCATAGATAATTGATTGATTAATTGATTAATTGATTGATTCTCACCGTCTTTTTGATTGGTTAGCGTTGGTTTTCGTGTTGCCCAGTTCGTCCGTACAGGTCGACTCCCCAACCACTGTCCGTTCATGCAGCCAATCGCTCTCTCGGCGTCCTACAAACAGCCACAGACCCCCACCCCCACCTCCCCTCAGCAACACACTTCTCACCTGGACGGACTCTCTTCCAGGGGCGAAGCGACGGGGTGTATATCGGTATATGTGCCCTCCAAAAATAAGATTACCTTAAAATTTTTAATGTGTTTTTAAGATTTTCAAAGATTTTAAAGATTTATACCCACAATCACATTATACCCCTCCCCAAATCAAATTCCTGGCTACGCCCCTGGTCTCTTCTTATCACGACTCCATCAACAGAAGAAGCAGTTATTCAGCACAGAGGCCTTGAAAACGAACGACTGCCTATGCGGCGCTATATAAGGGCGTTATATAAAGGGCGCAGCTGACCTCTCTGTTGATGAATGAAACGAATCCGTATCCTTTGGATTTGAGCGTCTGTTGATCGCGGATTACTTTGCAGTCTCTGAAAAAACAGAAGAAGATGACGTCATCGATGACTCAATTCACGCGATTTTGGCGCCAAAGTCAAACTGAAATGATCGCGCATCTAAAATAATGAGATCTGAAGATCAACGCCGTTTGGGAAATAAACTGAAATTCCTCCGGAGAAGTAATCGAAGACAAGTGCTGAGGGAAGAGAATCGGTGGGAGGGAGACCACCGGCCGCCGGGCAAAGGGAAAGGGTTGGGGGGGGGGAGGGGGTCGACTGACGCCAAGCGCATTCGATCGATCGGGTGACGTCATCACTGTAAAGACGAACAGACGACGTCATCGTAGAGGCTGTTACGTCATTCGAATCAGAGGTGAAAAGGTGAAGGTCGGATGGCTGCAATGTTGTAGCGCCAGTAAACACTAATCCACAA
>CM030852.1:297500-307500 GCA_018105865.1 Metaphire vulgaris
TATTATTATTATTATTATTATTATATGCAGAAGTCAGAATAAGAATCTTATAGTGAGGAACATCAATGCTTTTCAAAATATCACTGTAGCTGTCTCCATGGTAACCTATTTTCCACCGATTGACATAGCATACTATACATTAAACATACATACATACACGCACATATTTGTGAATATATATATATATATATATATATATATATATATATATATATAAAGGTCGTTTAGATTGTAGAGACAGAGTTTTGGTTGAGTCATCTATGGAAGGATGTTTCAGGTGGAAAGAGGGACACAACGCCCGACCATCAACAAATGGTCCGTCGCTTATTTACACATACAATAATATTTAACGTTTCTAATAGAAAGACTGAGGAAGAAGAAGAGCGATTCTAAATTACCATGCAGATGCTCGATAAATACATTAGAATATTTCGAGGAACTTGCGTGCGTTGTCCTTCTTCATTGGATGCGAAAACGAAGGAGAAATTCCATTCCATGATGTCTTCAACTCCTAATGAAACGTGACATTGTTTATTTTTCACTGGTTTAGCAAAGTCTGGTTTTAAATCTGCAACCAAAGCTACTCGCTAATTTGCCTAGGGTTTTGCTAATTGATGCAAGTATGCTAAGTGAGTATATGGCTGCATATATTGAATATAAGTACACATTTAGATTTTTAAAAACACTGTGTATCGTGTGGTTTGAAATGGCTGCCCTTTTGGCGGCATTTCGAACTCCCTAGAATAAAATTGCGACAGAATATATAGACAATTCTAGAACGATTTGACACAATGAAGATGGGGACACAAGAAAAGGTGGTTTTAATTCATTTCATCACTCTTCTGAATGTTTGCATATCTATAGCTTGCTGTAACAATAGTCCTTCCATAGGCTAATGTCAAACAGGGAATCGATTTCATAATATTTTTGTTGTCTATGCAACTGTAGTAATCTCCCGCTGTTGCTGTAGCACGTCGATATAATAGTTCAGTCAACATCACCAACGAAACTCAAAACCAAATAAAGGTTTACGCTCTTCCATTTATTTGTCATGCCTGCAAAATACAGGATGTACGATTCTACATCAAAGCAATTTTTAAAATTCAAAAATATTCTGCACGAAACCAATTTCTCAAGCCAAACAAGATTTTACATCAAGCCAACTTCACACATAAACTTTTAGTAAAATTTTTTAAAACGTTAATATTTTCGCGGGCCAAATAAAATCAGCCCGCGGGCCAAGGTTTTGACACCACTGTTCTAGAAGCATATTGAAGACTGAAGCAGTTTTTATATGACACATTCTTAAAGTTGTTATTGGATCTTCCATAGTTTAGGTTGAACATTATTCCCTGTAGATTAGACAAAAGCCATCTTTAATTTATATAGCGCTCTCCGGCGCCTCTACCGAGCAAGAGACGTGCGTATTGCTTGTAATTTTATTAGACGCTCTATTGTTGCACGGTCTCGGCAATCACGCGACTCTCTTCGGTGCTGTGAGGTCAATATTTTATGAGTCCAGTCGGTCGCCGCCCTGGCCACTTATTCGATAGACGCCTTACGCACGCGAACGCCGATGAAGGCCGAAGGATACAGGGCGTTCCGAGAAAAAAACAGACGATGCTAACAACAGTCGGTGTCTCTAATAACTGCGTAAATCGAGTTCTAATTAGTCGTCAACCAATTCCCGATATTAAGCCCTCGACTGATTTACAGACAGAAACAACTGGAATAAACGCCGGAGGAGAAAATCTTGCGCCGAAAATAATTTGCATTTATTGGTCTGACGGAAAGATAGGCACACGTCGTAGAGGAGGAGGAGGAGGAGGAGGAGGAGGAGGAGGAGATGATGAAGACTCAATAAATATACAAAATGTAATCATATAACAGAAGCAAACGCTCAGTTCTGTCGCTGCACAATGGCAAGCGAAATCTTAGGAAAGAAAACAAGAGGTCACGTGACAAAGAACGAGAGAGAGAGAGAGAGAGAGAGAGAGAGAGAGAGAGAGAGAGAGAAAAGAGAAAGAGAACGGAAATTGACTTAGAAAGTGGATCATTTCCGCGATCCGACAATTTAGAAGGACGAGAGCCTGGACGACATATTTGATCAAAGATAGGAGTACTGTTCCATAGAAAGCAGCCATCCCATCATTCAGCGCGCCGATTCTTTATCAGTGTCTACGAGACAAATTCTTTCCCGCCCTGGGTCCGCCACTGACGTCACTCGAATAACACCTGTCCTGGTGATGGAACTCAATTCGACCGAAGCTCCCGAGAACATTATTCGAACGCAGGAGAAGACGTTGTTCATCGAGGAGTGAAGTGGACACTTTCACTGACCGCGTCGTCCACTTAATAACGACTCACAAATGGCGCCGTAGAAGTCAACCGGAAATTAGTCGATTTCTTTGCTTCCGCCTCGCGGTGGCCCATTTATGTAGCGCCAGTATTTCTCAGTTACAGAGAACGAAGCAGTGCAATCGAATGCATTAGAACCCTTTGCTATCCTCTGAAGGCTCTGATGCCCGATTCAGTTTCACTTAAATGCAGACGCCATTCAATGCTAAGTTCTCTTTCGTGCAAATTTAACAACAATTGCCAAAAGACAGACTGAGACTGAGAAGCTTCTCTGCGCTGTAGGACCCCCAATCCCCACCCCCACAATGCGTCAAACGCGGCGCCACTGAGTCTCAAACGCCTTTCGTGTCTTAGCGACACTTTCTTCTGACTGCAAACGGTGCGGAAGTCGTCTTTAACTGTCGTGTATCGTCGCCAGAGCAGAGGGTTACTTGCACCGAATACTCGGCGATTAATACGACGGTGTTGTTGCATGCATAATGACCAAACAGAAGGCTGGATAGATGGTTGGCAATATTTGAGGTCAGGTTAAAAGTTCATCGACATAATAAGTGGACGAGAGCAAGTCAACGAATTTCCCTAGAAATAGTCTCTCATTGGACTGGGTCAACGGAACATGAAGACAAATTCACAATGACTAGTTGATTACACAACTACACTTATCTAAAGCCCTTCAGTATAGACCTACACAGATAATAACAACAGTAGACTGAGAAGTCGAGAGCAGTTACATGATGCAGTAGCCTACATAGGCTGAGTTAGTTACATGCTAACATGCCTGAGAGAGAGAGAGAGAGAGAGAGAGAGAGAGAGAGAGAGAGAGAGAGAGAGAAAGAGAGGAAAGAGAGCAAATACGGGCGATGTAAGCTACATGCCTGAAGCTCTCATCTGTGTGATGAGAATGCCCAGTGATGATGACAGCTGCAGCCTGACATCGTCTGTCCTGTGGCATTCCACTTCCTGCCAAACACTCGGCTTCACCTTCGCCCGAACAACACTCGACGACGACATAAACTATGATCAGTAGTCACGTGACGCATTGGTCGGAAACAGTTGGTCACGAGTCTCCGACGTTCTTTAGACGATTACGTCACGAGACATTATACTCTGACTGTCTCAGCCTCTGTCTGTCTGTCTGTCTGTCTGTCTGTCTGTCTGTCTGTCCCTCTCTCTCTCATCTTCAATACTCGGAAGTCTTTGGTTTCACTGCATCGACAAAATACAGGCATTGCAAACGAATCTCATTTTTATAGCGCCAGCTTGGAGTCACGGAGCAGCCGGCTCTCTCTCTCTCTCTCTCTCTCTCTCTCTCTGAATCACGGAGGACGAGAGATCAAAGGGTCAGGAGAGGGTCAAGATCGGGTCGAGGTCAATGTCCGGATACAGCGGTTGATTGAGACGACATCGACGCACTGATATCGATCACGTGATACTATCACACAACAGGTTGTCCGTTGGCAATGAAATCTCTCTCTTTCTCTCTCTCTCTCTCCGGTCTCCTGTAATGTACGCCCCTCTGACCCAGGGACATCATCGAAGCCCCGTCATGGCATTCGTCTTCGTGTCTCTGGGGGCGCTTACATCGCCCGTATTTGCTCTCTTTCCCCTCTTTCCCTCTTTCTCCCTCTCGCCTCTTCCCCCTCTCCGTCCGTAGGTTGGCATCTGAAAAACTCTCAAAGAGTCATGGGCAGGGTGAGGATGGGCAGAGGAAGAGGAAATTTCGTTCCCCGTAATAAACTAACCCCGCGACTGTCGTTAGGGTTTGAAGCAACGACCACAGTCCAAGATCAACCAAAGAACGAGCGACAGAGGAGTCGTATACGATGGACCAACACACTGCTACACTTTCGTCGGCCAAGCAAGTGCGCTGATATGAAGATCTGAAAGAGGAGGAGGAGGAGGAGGAGGAGGAGGAGGATGAAACAGAGAGGAGGAAGAAAAATACAGAAGAGAGTAGAATGAATGAAGGATGAATAGTTTCTCGACCAACGATCAATGCAGGTTCAAATAAAGACAAAATCAAAGTCCCGCAGACTGTAGACGACAGAGCAGATGTGCATCTGGCATCCTCTTCGACAGCTGCGGAGGATAGACAACAACAGCAGCAGCAGCAGCAGCAGCTGATCGTGCACAGAGTCCGGTTGCTATCTGCATTGTATCGGTTGATCGCCCCTATCGCTCCGGTCGAATGGAAAGGGCATTGAGCCGTGACGGATACAGCGACAGACACACAGTCCACCTCTCCATCCATCTACTGACAATAACCATTAACTTACCGTTTCATTTCCAACGCCCATTGACAGACAGACAGACATACAGACAAACAGACAAACGGACAGACAGACAGACGGACAGACAGACGGACAGATAGAAGCATTTAACGAATTTCTCTAAAAATTGAATAAATCGAAATAAGAAGCGAACTGACGCTGGGGAACAGGTGGGCGGAGGAGGAGGGAGGAGGAGGAGGGAGCATCTTTCCTGACATCATCTGCGTCGAAAGACAGTCAGTTGCAATTTTCGAACTGACACCTGAACCAGTCACCTGAAAAGTAAGCATAATACAAAGATACTTACAATCTCTCTCTCTCTCTCTCTCTCTCTCTCTCTCTCTCTCTCTCTCTCTCTCTCAGTTTTACCTCCGCTTAAACGTATAGTGCCATGGCGGATACGCTGCGACTACCTGTGAAAAGCATGGACACAAGGGGTGGGGTGGGGTGGGTGGAGGTTACAGACAGACGATGGAAATCGACAATTTCAGATAAAACACAGGGCAAAAACAAAACTTTTTTTGTCTGGTGCCTTAGAAGTTATATATGTTTCTTGGTATATTTAGTGCGCTGATTCCAAATATGGTATCAGATTTTCTCTTAAAGCTCTAGTTTTTGAGATATGGCCATATTATTATTATTATTATTATTATTATTATTATTATTATTATTATCATCATCATCACCATCATCATCATCATCATTTTCGTTATCATCATCATCATCATTGATACTACTAGGTCATTAGCACATGATTGGCAGGTGACTGATGGCAGAAGACTGATAGGTTACGGGTGATTGACAGCTGATTGACATGTAAAAGGCATAACAGTTCAGGGACTTTCATTTAACAACCTTAGGTTTGCTGATGATATTGACATCCTAGAGGGAAATGAAGATGATCTGGAAAACACGGTACAGATACTGAGCAATGAAGCTGAGCGCTATGGACTGTCGATAAACATTGAGAAGACAAAGACAATGGTGTTTGGCGACAAAGAGATCAAAAGAAAAATTAAAGTAAATGGAATAGAAGTAGAGAACGTAAAAAACTTCACCTATCTTGGAAGAAGCAACATGACACATGACTTAGACTGCAGACAAGAGGTCGCAAGAAGAGCAGCAAGAGCTCTAGATCAACTGATGGCAATGGATAAGATCTGGAAAAGCAAATCAATAAGCACTGAAACAAAAAAGAAAATACTCGAAACCTGTATCTTCAGCAGCTTTTTATATGGATGCGAAACATGGACCATCACCAAAGACCTGGAAAGAAAAATACTAGCCTTTGAAAGAAAATGTTATAGAAAAATACTACGAATCGGATGGGTCGAAAAAATCACAAATGAAGAACTATACAGGAGAATTCAGCCCAAACAAACCATGCTGGAAAGAGTAAAACAAAGGAAACTCCAACTTTTCGGACACATATGCAGAATGAAAGAGGACAGAAAGATCAAAGCTCTAATGTTTGGAAGAATGGAGGGTGCCAATAAGAGAGGGAGACCACACAAGGAATGGTGTGATGATATTGAAGAATGGTGTGGAAGCAGTTTACAGGATCTTAGTCACAGAGCAACGGACAGGAAAGAATGGCAGAAAACTGTGGAGATGGCATTATACACCAACAGGCGATGAGCCCACGGTTAATGATGATGATGATTGACAGCTGTCAGATTGAGAGATCACAGAGTGGAGAAAGACGACAGATGATTGGCAGCTGTCAGATTGAGAGATCACAGAGTGGTGAAAGATGACAGATGATTGACAGCTGTCAGACTGAGAGATGATAGATAGGTTATAAATGACAGATGATTGATCAAATCTATAGCGCCGCAATGTAGCGATATGCCTTTAGCATAAGAGGTTATATCAAAAATATAATAATAATAATAATAATAATAATAATAATAATCATAGAGTGGTGACGAAGACGGCAGTATGATCACCAGGGACGTAGCCAGGCATGGGCAGGATTTCAGTATTTTATGTTGCGGAGGTTCAAGCGAAAGAATCACTCCCATTTATTCCTTTTGAACCCGCAACGCCATTTGCGCTGGAATTCATTGATTCATTGGGGGTGGGGGGTGGGGGTGGGGAAGAGCTAACATCAGCAATGGGGCAAAAGCCCCCTAAGCGCATTCCTAGCTACGTCCCTTATGATTAACCTGTTGCTAAAATCGCCGATCGATGTTCCAAACAGGAACAGTTTATGACTTCATTTGAAAGGCTATTATTATTATTATTATTATTATTATTATTATTATTATTATTATTATTATTATTATTATTATTATTATTATTATTATTATTATTACTATTAATATCATCGTCATCATCATCATTTTCGTTATCATCATCATCATTGATACTACTATTTCATTAGCACATGATTGGCAGGTGACTGATGGCAAAAGACTGATAGGTTACGGGTGATTGACAGCTGTCAGATTGAGAGATGATGGACAGGTGAAAAATGACAGCTGATTGATCAAATCTATAGGGCGTAATACAACCATATGCCTTTAGCATCAGGGGCTATAATTGAAATACAATAATAATAATAATAATAATAATAATAATAATAATAGTAATAATAACACAGGCCTGCATTTTTTACCTTTTTGAAAATTGTTTTAATTTCAAAGGCTGAGTTGTATGTAGTTTAATGTGCTAATTTCATAAACGAAAACCGTTTTCCTCCACCACGTAAGAATTTTTAGCAAAACACGAAATGAAATTGATACGATAAGATAAAACATTAGCATATACATTAGCAATACAAGCGTATGTACTTGATCCTGGTTTTTAGGTTTTTAGGGTTTTTATGGTTTTTGGGTTTTTATGGTTTTTAGGTTTTTAGGGTTTTTAGGTATTTGGGTTTTTATGGTTTTTATGGTTTTAAGGGTTTTTAGCTTTTAGGGTTTTTAGGGTTTTTGGGTTTTTAGGGTTTTAGAGTGTTTAGGTTTTTAGGGTTTTTAGGGTTTTTAGGTTTTTTGGGTTTTTAGGGTTTTTAGGTTTTTAGGGTTTTTGGGTTTTTAGGGTTTTAGAGTGTTTAGGTTTTCAGGGTTTTTAGGGTTTTTAGGTTTTTTGGGTTTTTAGGGTTTTTAGGTTTTTAGGGTTTTTAGGGTTTTAGAGTTTTTAGAGTGTTTAGTTTTTTTGGGTTTTTTGGGTTTTTAGGGGTTTTTGGGTTTTTATGGTTTTTATGGTTTTAAGGATTTTTAGCTTTTAGGGTTTTTAGGGTTTTTGGGTTTTTAGGGTTTTAGAGTGTTTAGGTTTTTAGGTTTTTTTGTGGTTTTTAGGGTTTTTTGGGTTTTTAGGGTTTTTAGGTTTTTAGGGTTTTTAGAGTGTTTAGGTTTTTAGGGTTTTTAGGTTTTTAGGGTTTTTAGAGTGTTTTGGTTTTTAGGGTTTTTAGGGTTTTTAGGTTTTTAGGATTTTTAGCATTTAGGGTTTTTAGGGTTTTTAGCTTTTAGGGTTTTTGGGTTTTTATGGTTTTTAGGGTTTTTAGGTTTTTAGGGTTTTTAGAGTGTTTAGGTTTTTAGGGTTTTTAGAGTGTTTAGGTTTTTAGGGTTTTTTGGTTTTTAGGGTTTTTAGGTTTTTTAGGTTTTAGGGTTTTTAGCTTTTGGGGTTTTTAGGGTTTTTGGGTTTCACCAATTAAGCCGGGTGCAAGAAATTCTTCATTTAATAGAACAAATATTGGTTTCAGGTGAAACCGGTGGCTAATGGAATTTTTACTTATTTTTCCTCATTTCAGCTACCAAATTTACATAAGAATCAACATTTTATTTTGAAACAATTTTTCCATCGCAAGCCTGTGTAATAATAATAATAATAATAATAATAATAATAATAATAATAATAATAATAATAATAATAATAATAATAATAATCATAGAGTGGTGACGAAGACGGCTTTATGATCAGCAGGGACGTAGCCACGAATGGACAGGATTTTACGTTTGGGGGCGCTCAAGCGCAAGAATCACTCCCATTTATTTCTTTTCAACCCTCAATACCATTTGGGGTGAATTCATTGGGGGGTCTAGATTAAGCGTTTGGGAAGCTTAGCCTCCTCAAGCCTTTTCCTAGCTACGTCCCTCGATCATCAGCATGTTGCTAAAATCTTCGATCGATGTTCCAAACCGGAACAGTTTATGACTTCATTTGAAGGGCTATTATTATTATTATTATTATTATTATTATTATTATTATTATTATTATTAATTTTTATGCATGAAAAAGTCTCAGCACTTCTTAACAGAGCGCTGCATAAATAAGCCTTCGTGTTGACTACGACGACTAGGATGATGATGATAGTGATTACGATAGCGACGATTAGAGTGGTGGCGACAACGACGACTGTGACGAATGTCGTTGCGAGTTCTTTACCGTTGGTGTAATCATCGGTTGGACTGTATCGCCCATGTAAATCAAGTAAAAGCTCATCTCGATCTAAAACGAAAAGCAACTACGTTTCAATTTAGCCACGAAAGTTGTCGAACTTTTCAAGATCTACGTCTTCGTTTTTGTAATTTCCTCTAAAGAAATTCACAGATTATTTAAGTTTATTTTTTAACAGAAGACTTTTTCTTATCAAAGCCAATCGCCAAATGCACAGACGCAGTCCGTAGATGACATCAGACAACGCAGAGGTCATCTATCTATGGCTGAAACTCATGGATCCGTACCCTTACTAACGAATAAGCAATTGGGGTGGGGTGAAGGTGGAGGTGGGGTGGGGCATACGGCGGTGAAATGCGGCACTGACCAAATAACAGGATGAACGGAGGATAAGTTATTCCGACAAAGTAGACGACAAAAAGGACAAGTTATGCAGCACAAGAACGACTCCCCATTGCACGTCAACAACACATCCTCCCTCTCCTCTCCTCTTCCTCCTCTTCCTCCTCCTCCGTGGCGTTTTCCCTTAAGACGTCTCTACGTGACTAGGAATAGATCGACTGGATGTAGAATCCATTCTTCCTCGTTCTTATTCCTGCCTCTTCCTCTTTCTCTTCCTCTTCCGCTCCTCACTCTGTCAGCGACTCCTCTTTGCTCCGTCGCTCACCCGTGACCTCTCCCTCGCCCCTCCTACTCCTCTCCACCTCCTCCACCGCCTTCGTCTTCCCGCTTTTCTTATCTTAGGTCGGTTTCCCTAATTTCTCTTTCTATAATGCGTCAGATTTTCTCGAGTCACGTGACAGGAATTCCTTCACCCAAGTTTCCATTCTGTCATCTTCTAGGATCTGATTCTCCACAGACATCCTCCTCCTCCTCCTCCTCCTCCTTCCCATCCTATATTCACCGCTGCTGCTTAGGATCTGTCCCTCTTCGTTTCATCTCTTTTGCTCTTTCCATTTCTTCTTCTTCTC
>CM030852.1:312500-342500 GCA_018105865.1 Metaphire vulgaris
GCGCTTAGACCTATCTCGATCAAGTTGAAAAGTATTTTGTAAATTAAAAATGGAGAAGAAGAAGAAGAAGAAGAAGAAGAAGAAGAAGAAGAAGAAGAAGAAGAAGAAGAAGAAGAAGAAGAAGAAGAAGAAGAAGAAGAAGAAGAAGATCGACTTAGAAACGCTCTTTCGAAAATTCCTACAGAGTTCAATTTTGGCGAATAAAGAAATTGCTTATCTGTTCATTTTAATGAGTGCGATTCTCTTGCTTAATATCAAAATCATTTTGCCTTTTAGGACTAACATAACGAACATCTTCTATTGTCTAAGACACTGATTTTGTTGTCAGGATTACTAGTGTCAACAACAACAACATCTATTACCCCTTTGGGCCCTTTACCTCCTCCTTCTCCTCCTAATGCTACTGCTACTGCTACTGCTACTGCTACTACTACTACTACTACTACTACTACTACTACTACTACTACTACTACTACTACTACTACTACTACTACTACTACTACTGCGGACGGTGATCTGGTAAGAGTTGTGTTGCTGTTTCTCTTTCGTTGATCTGCGGAATGAGATGTTGTTGAAATGCTGTTTCTTGTGGTTCGTTGAGAAGTTGAATATCCTCTGAAATCGAATCCAGTCGTAAATATAATAGGAATTTATGTAGCGCCATAGTTTTCCGCGCAGAGCTGTTCTGATTGTCGCCTAGACGGGAGAAATCTGATTAATAATAACGGGAGTCGACGTAAGTCTCTTGAATCCTCGATCGCAGTACGTCGACGGAATATTAAGAACATTCGATATTAAAATGACGGTCGAAGAAAAGGCGCTAAGTAAATGAATAGAGCTCTTCTAGAATCCGCGTATGATGAGTTCCGGTTGGATGTCAGTCTCCGCTGACAGTTAACACTCGCTCGATTAGACGGAAAACGACGGAACACCGACGGCGACTATACTCGCTTTCGTCATTTCTGACAGACGGAATTACAATCCTCCGTGATGAATTCGGACTTCTGCTCCCCTCCTTCGCTGCCTCCTCCTCCTCCTCCTCCTCCGCCCACAAGATCCCAGCTCAAGATGGAGTCCCAGACCGGAAACGTACGCTTGAACCGGACATCCGGTCGGCGTTACTCCAGATTAACAGCGACGCTAGGTGGCGCCTAAAGGCGAGTCACGTGACGACGCTTCGATGCGCCATTGGTCTTTCTTCGCCAGTTGCAACTGCTGTCTTCCCTCCTCCTCCTCCTCCTCCTCCTCCTCCTTCTCCTCCTCCTCCTCTCTCGCCCACCTGCTTTCCTCCTGCTCCCTCTTCGTTTCCTGTTATCCCCCATTGTATTAAAACGGATATTTCCCCGTATTAAAACGGATATTTCCCCGAATCTTTGAAGGTCGATGGACCAAATTGGATTCTCTCCACAAGACTTCAGTAGTAGACTTCATAAACCTCAGTAGTATAGGGTATTAGATTGGACTGGAACAACAGTGGTTCTCACACAAGGCAGTCCCTACTGAACCACTTTAAACCTTGTTATATTATTATTATTATTATTATTATTATTATTATTATTATTATTATTATTATTATTATTATTATTATTATTATTATATTATTATATATTATAATCACTCCGACGCTGTTGCCACTAGATTCTTTAGAAACCACACAGACTGTTATTCTGTTCGATTAGAATTTATCGAGAATTTCAGGAAAATTCCTCCGCATCGTCAGAAATGTTTTTACTTGGGAAATAAACCGAGTTCCAGGGCATTTTTCATAGCTGCTTCTGATGCGCCATTTTATTTCAAATATATTGAAACTACGGACAGGTCGTCGCCAGGGGCGTAGCCAAGAGAATGTGATTTGGAGGAGTATACTGTGATTGGAGGGCGGGAGGGTATAAATCTTTAAAAACTTTGAAAATCTTAAAAAACACATTGAAAATTTTAAGGTAGTCTGATTTTAGAGGGTATATATATACACACCAATATACACCCTCCCCCCCTTCGCTACGCCCCTGGTCGTCGCTCTGGCGGACGAAACACGAAGTACGGAATTCGAGTAAAGGAATTCGATGAGACCGTTCTCAGGCAGCCTCAGTGCAATGGCCATCCAGGCCTAGCGTCACTCATCGTCATGGCGCTTTAAACTGGGTCACGTGTTTGCGTCATGCATCATGTCGTCACGTGATCATTACCTGTGACGTGCGTTGCTCTTTTGTTGTCAAATGAAAGCGCTGCCTTCACGACGTCGCTACAAAGGACGTCATGCAGCGACGGGGAGGGGGGAGGAGAGGGGGAGGGGGTCCTAATGACCGGACGCCGGACGGTCCCTGATGAAGCGGTCCACCATCGATTGATCCGGTTTATAGTCTCCACTTCCGGTGGCGGCGTCTCGACAGATTCCATCGATCATCAGCTGCACGACGTCAGAGAAAACCCGTAATCATAAAGCAGCACCTCTCCCATGCCTCCTCCTCCCCCTCCTCCTCCCCCTCCTCCTCCTCCTCCTCCTCCTCCTCCTCCTCATCCTCTTGGTTCGGTTATAACGTGTTTACATACAGACCACGTGAATTCTTTCTGAATCTGAATTGTTTTGCGATTTTGGTGAAAAGGAATGTTTTGACTTTTGTATTGAAAAGGAGCGCAAAGAGAAAAACATAAGACAAATGGAAGAAAACAGAAAAACAAATGAATATGATGGCCCAAAGACTAAGAGAGAGAGAGAGAGAGAGAGAGAGAGAGAGAGAGAGAGAGAGAGAGAGAGAGGGCGGACATGCACAGCCTAAGTGCAAACGACTGACACTTAAGTGACTTGATATCTGCGAAAAGTAACTCATAATCTCTTCGGAGTTCCACTTAGCCATAGGCGAGTGATCGGTGCGTGATGTCAGAGGAACGCTACATTGACTGAGCTAAACGCAGAAATCAGCCGCCATTAACTGACACGGGGTCAGGGATTCTGGAGTCAGAAGAAAAGCGGGGGTCGATAAGAGGGAGTGGGGCGGTGGAGGAGGGTATCATATACTGAGATTGAGGGTGATTCAGCGTCTGTGTTGTGTTGGCGGCTGTTGTACGAACGACGACTGGCAAATAACAGCAGAGAGCCTATTCTTTAAAAAATGCAAAATGACTAAGTACTATACAAATGCAATAAGTATGCACTTAGGACGCAGTACTTGACGATGCCCTGAGGTCCAGTCCAGTAGACCAAGGCAATGAGAGAGAAAAGGAAGAGGAGTAGAGGAGGAGGAGGAGGAGGAGAAGAGGAAGAGGAAGGGAAGAGGAAGAAGGGAAATAGAAAGGGAGAAAAGGAAAAGCGACAACCGCTCGATGAATGAGACCAGAGAGGGCAGTGGGTCGCTCGAAATAACCCATGACCCATCTGACCCATGACCCATTTGACCCATGACTCATTTGACCCATGACCCATTTGACCCATGACCCATTTACATCTCTAAATGAGGCGGCGCGGTGTATCCAGGTGTAGTCGGTTGAGTTGGGGCAAAGTTAAGGCTTTCGTTACGAGTCAGTCAGTCAGTCAGTCAGTCAGTCAGTTAGTCAGTCAGTCAGTAAGTAAGTAAGTAAGTAAGTAAGTTTAGTCAGACGCCTTCTCTGATGACGTCGAAACTAAACTCGCGCTCATAATTATCTCAACGCCATCTGCAAACAACGAACCTCAACTCTCTGTCTGTCTGTCTGTCTGTCTGTCTGTCTCTCTCTCTCGTCCAATTTTTTAGCCTTTATCTCTAGCAGTCTAGCAGATGCATTATGTAACCTTCGTTGGAGAAAGGCAATGGATATCAATTAGTACAACGCAGTGGAATCCATCGAAATAACTTCTATAGCGCCACTTAAGTAGAAAAGCAACTCTCAGACATCTTAAGAAGTCTGCCGCCAGCGATTTGTGACAAAGGACAGTTATTTTGACTGTAATTGTCAGTAAATTGTTACACTCTTCGCAATGAGTCACTTTGCCTCTGAAGATGACGTAATTGCAGGTAAAATTCAACGAAATATTAATAGTAATTGTAATGATTACACAGCGACGAATTTACCGTGCGCGTAACACGGGGCGGTAACTATAACTACGCGCGAAATTCCGTCGGAGAAGAAAACCTGGGCGTCGTGTGGAGGTCTTGACCCCAAGCGTTCTCCGCCGATGCTTAACTTTCCAGTAGGTTGACTCAAACGACAGGATTTTCTCTCTTGAAAAACTACGTTTTAAAAGACGCAGCGCTCAACAGGAGAGAGAAGAAGCGATTCGAGTCGCGTCCGGGGTTTTCTTCCGGTTCTCTTTCGAAGTTTCAGATGACGTCATTATTCCTCTGTGAGTCTTTTGATCATGACGTCACAGGGTCTTAGGAAGAGATTCCAAAGAAATCCTGTCTACAACAGAAACACTTTGAATCTTTGAATCAGTCGAAATATTACTTCAGAAGTTCATACTCATGCTACAGCAAGTAAGAAATATTGCGGAAGAGAGGAGGAGGAGGAAGAGGGTAGGAGGAGGCAAACAAGAAGCGATGCATTGTCGTTTACTGACTACACGTTGAGTTTTCACTCAACGGTGGCTCATGGGAAAGAATCAGTAGACTCGTTTATCAGCGACTCAAGAGAGGAGTCGTCTTACTTCGTCCACTTAAAGAGTAAATTGAGACCCGGTCGTAAGATTATGCGCACTTCAAAATGACTGCATCCGATGCGATTTAATCTCATCATCCCATGCAGTCGGAGAAATCCGATATCGGTGTTGCCGCTGTAGAGAACAGCGAAAGTCGGAAGAACTACTCGATTCTGTCCGGCGTTGGTAGCGGTTTTTGCAAGGGTGTTTTTGTCATTAGGGAATTGTTTAAAGTCGAGGGCGGGCGACAGGGTCTGTTAGCTTTTACGATAATTCAAAAAACAAAAGCAAACTTATCCGCGAACGTAGTAGAAGTGCTACAAAATACAAAATGAGTGCATAAATGGGGAGAGGGAGGAGTGGCCGTAGATAACGGGGTCATCCAGTGCTCGCCTCGTCCTTACAGCGTCAACGCAGTGACTTAGAGATTACCTTTGCACAGGTGAGACACACAAAGAGACACTATAAGCGGTTCGTAGCAATGGAGCTCTGTCTGTCTGTTTAGTCTCGACTGTCGGAAAAGTTAAAGCTCACGATAAAACAGCAGCTTCAACAGAGCGGTTGCTAGGCTGTACGCCAAATAGAAGCGCTACGGGCATTTAATCTCCATGACAACAAGCACCATGGCAACGCAAAAGGTTCGACGAAACAGTGAAAGTGCGATGGACGATTGACTGCCAGCCAGTGACAGCCCAGAGAGAGAGAGAGAGAGAGAGAGAGAGAGAGAGAGAGAGAGAGAGAGAGAGAGAGAGAGAGAGAGAGAGAGAGAGAGAGAACAAGGTCTGTTTCAACAAAGCTGCAGCATATATATTAGCCATAGCGTAGAGATCTGGGGGTTCCCACCCTCTATTCCCTCCCCCCCATTGCCTGTGAATAGCGATCAGTAATATGAATTATTCAACAACTTTTCTTAGTTTATGGTTAGAAACTCGCTGACCGTTGCCATGGTGTTCTTTTCTTTCGATCAACTCTGGGAACCGATTCTGAAATGAAATTTAATGGACTGAAAATTAAACAGCGACAGAAAACTCATTCGTAAGACTCGACACAAGTATATTTCACTATTTCACTCAATTCGCAATTACTGTAAGTTTCTAACTGCGGAAAAAAGACTAACAGCGAACCCCATTGCATAGACTAACTTCAGATTAAGTGTCACGTGACACCTATCCTCATGACGTCACATAATTTGCGATCGACATTTTTGCTATTAGCGGTAAACCGATTGCGATGTGTGAAATGCTGTATACGAGTGGCAATATATTAAATCTATTGAATAAATTATATCGTTTAAAGGAATAAATAAGATGTGAATTTGGGATTCCCTTTCCACACAATTTACGCAATAGAAATTACCACAGGCAAAATTCTGAATGCCAAGCACTTTTGATTTACAAGAGATAGTACCCTAATTTTTGAAAAAACTTGATTAGCAGGTGCTCTTCACTTCTCTGTCAAAAGTGCTAGCCATTTACACGTCTGCCAATACCATTCTAGGGGTACCCCTACCCTTAACTGTATTCGAATGCCTCTGGACAGAATGTTACTAAATTATAAGAAGTGTCAATGTTCAAAATTTCATGCTTTTATCCACAAAATGAACAATCATACGGCTTATCAACTGTACTATAGTACGTTATATATCCGATGCCATCCAAATACAGTAGCGCCTCACGCGGGACCGTTCATCGAGGCATGTCATAACCGCGAGTATACGTTATAACGAAGTTCTACTGTAGCCGCATGATTTGCGCGAGATCGCAATTATAGGAGGCTGACTGACCTTTTCGAAAATGGTTTAAATGCCATGTTTGCTGCAGGGTCGACTAAGGAGGTCGAGGATGAGAAGGAGGATGCAAAGAACGAGGATGAGGAGGAGAAGGATGAGGAGAAGGAAGAGGAGGATGGGTCACGTGTGCTCTGAGCTGAAGGTAGACAGCGTCGTCGTATGTCGTCTGATCCTCCAATCGTCTTGCTGACTTCTGAAACTGCGGCGCACGACGGACGGCAGACGATGGACCCCCCTCTGCCCTCCGCTGGAGTGGCCACGGATTCCCGGTCGATGACTTCCTCGGCCGCCATTTTGTCGGAACCGACAAAGTCCAAGTCGTCATCTGCGAAAGTGGATTTTAATTTCAACGTCAGTCGCTTTTAACAACTGCTGACTGATGACGCACATCACAAACAGAGCAAACGAAAGACAACGACACACACACACACAGATCATATATCACTGCCAAAGATTTCTCACAAATCTATATTAAGTGGCATGCACACTCAGAAACAGACAGACAGACAGACAGGCAGACATAGAGAGTGTGTTCCTTTATATTTCTCGCGTTGCTCTCTTGATCTCCGCAGATGGACTCACTCCAACTGACCTGTTGTTGTTGTTGTTGTTGTTGCAGTCATTCGACTTGAGTGTTGTTGACCGAAAGAGGGAATGCGCTGGAAACCGCCTAGACCGGAAATCGCCGAATCGCCACTTCCGTCCTCTCGACCTCCCGCAGGAAGTGGACATATTCGCGGCGGAAATGACGTCATCACCGCCGTCAAACGCGGCGCCCTGCCGTCATGGAACGCGGCGTTCGACCATCGACGAGCATTTCCTGTGACGTCGACTGCGGAAGCGACGTCACTTCCGGTTCCGTTGGCCGTCAGTGTCACGTGACCGGAAGTGACGGAATGACGCTTGTTTGGACGGGAAGTGGCAACATCTGCGATCGACCAGATCCTAGGCTTCATGTCCGACGAATCGTCGACAGCAGGCAGAGGCAGCGATGACCTTGGGAACATGGAACTGGAAGTCGGTGACCTTGACATTCCAGGTGTTCTTCCGCCGGCGCCGTAGTTCTGCATTTCCCGTGCAGAAGCGCAATGGACGGTGGGCGGGGGGAGGGGGTCGTCGCGACTGCAATGGGGCCTCACGGGCCCCGACCCGGCGTCTGTCCCGGACGAAAGCAGTTGAGTGATGGAGGTCTCCGACGGAAGAAGTCTCTCTCGATAGAAGAAGTCTCTAGAACTGGCCGAGAGATGTCGCGATGGACAACAGGCACAGCCGTTCATCTGTCCCCTTCTTTCTTCCCTCTGCCCTGAGACATTTCACAAATGGTACGCAATCAGACTCCATGGAGTTACTTTTCACTTTGAATCTCTCATCCTAGAATAATCGAACATCCGGCGAAAGATAAACCAGAAATCAACTCAACGACTCTCTCTCTCTCTACTAAATCATTTCCGCCTACATACTTACTTGCGTTATCTTCTCTCGCGTCGTCGTCATCATCATCATCGTCGTCGTCGTCGCCTGAATTCATCTTTTTCTTATTTTGCGATCCGATTACATTGTCGTCGTCATCATCATCGCTGCTCGTTTTGTCGTTGTCATCATTTTCCGTTCTGTTTCGCGGCGACCACTGCATCTTGTTCTCCTTCTTCAGTCGTCGTCTGGCGTTGGCGAACCACGTGGACACCTGTGTCAAGGTCATCTTGGTGATGATCGCCAGCATGATCTTCTCTCCCTTCGTGGGGTAGGGGTTCTTGATGTGCTCATATAGCCACGCCTTCAATGTACTCGTTGATTCCCTTGTGGCGTTCTTCCTTCGGACGTCCAGGTTGCCATAGCTACAGACATCGACAACATCCGACCAATTAAACGCGTCCAATTATGTCACGTGATTCCGAGGTCCACTCTGACAACTTAAACGCTAAAACGGGAATTCATTTAATAGCGGCTTTGGGTCGAGGGACCCAAAAATTAACTGAAATTGCTGTTTTACGAAATACTCCATCATTTGCTTAATAAATATTATCACCATCGTCATCATCATAGTCATCATCATCATCATCATCATCATCCTAGGTGGCAGCAGCATCAGCAGCAGTCTATTGTCGAGTGAGTTGACCTTATTGTGTACCTGGTTGCGTAGCCACACATCGACGGGTCATAATGCCAGGCACCGGAACTGACCAACGGCTGCGAGAAACTGCGCCGGGCATCGGAAGCATCGCTGCCCTAAAGAGTTCAAAAGGTCACTCATCAAAGGTCACTCTCGAAACCACAGAATTCGACTAGTGCATGATTAAGACGACGACGACGACGACGACGACAATGAATGCTGTAGTATAGTATTAGGTTCTAACCAGCGGAGTGTAGAACGCCGATGATTCTGTTCCGAAGGGAATGTAGTTGTGGGGGGTGGGGGTGGGGTAGGTGACCGGGGGGTAGACTGGATCCGGTAAACTTCCCATTCGAGTCGGAGGATAAGAAAGTAGTCCCGACGCGCAGTACATTTGACGGCGGCGGCGGCGAGAGTGAGTCGGTCGAAGGGATTCGTCGTCTTGGCAACGTCGGGTGCTTGGTATAATGGTATGTGACGCAATAACGTTGCACCGCTGCCTAGCAACGATGTCCGCCGCTTTGTCGATGACGTCTTCTATTATGACGCAGTGATCAAAAGTTCCCTTTAATATGGCGGCTGCGATTTTGCCGAATCTCAGCCGAGAGATATTCTTGCGCTCAGTTCGTCGGAACTACTTTCACCCAATTAAGGCGTTCATTGTTTTTTTTATTCTGCAGAAGTTTCTCGTCACCAGTGAGCAACACGGACAACAATGACAACCGTGTTGCATCTGGTTGAATGCAACAGCAAGACCTATCATGACCTATTGCTAGACCTATCATGACCTATTGATAGACCTATCATGACCTATTGATAGACCTATCATGACCTATTGCTAGACCTATCATGACCTATTGCTAGACCTATCATGCGCAGGATTCAATCGCCAATCGACGATGATATCACCTGTAAATAAGTAAGAAAGGTTTCGAATCGCTAGACGAAGAAGGTCGCGTCTTTAGAACAGAATCTCACATCGGACGAGAACAGAACGAGAACTGATCGACTCCACTGCAGCGACGAGAATTTAAGCAAGAAGAGCACCCGAGATCTCGCGCGAGAGAGACAGACAGAGACAGAGACAGAGACAGAGAGAGACAGAAAGAGTAGGTGGGTGTTATGGTGGATGACAGGCGCCGTCTGAGTGTTTGGTCGTGGAGGAGACCACGTCCATTGGTCGGTCGGTCGGTCGGTCGGTGCCTTCGCCGCCCGTTGATTGACGCCTTCGATCGCCCCTTCGCAGCCGCGACCAATCGACAGCAGCCGTCTCAGCTGACGACGACAACGACGACGAAGGGAGAACAATTAAGTCCGTCGTTGATGGGGGATGGGGGATGGGGGAGGGGAGCGATAAAAGCAGGAAACCGAAATCTTTGACTTTGACTCATTGAAAAAATTCATACTTCTAGGTCTCTCCCTCTCTTCCTCTGTCCGTCTGTCCGTCTGTCTGTCTGTCTGTCATAGGCGGATTTAGAGTTTAATATTTGGGTAGGCTAGCATGGGGGTCTGGGGGTGCCGTCCAGCAGGCGACAGACCTGGTGTTGATGGAAAAAACATGTTTTTGTTTTGGTAGGCTTAAGCCTACCCTAGCCTTTAATAAAGTCTGCCTATACTGTCTGTCTGTCTGTCTCTTCGTTTGTCTCGGTGTCTCTTTCATGCTTGTCAAGGAACAAGACGGTTAGTGGGGTTAATAGATGTCAGAGATACGCTTTATCTCTGCCTCCGGTCGCCTCCTCCAATCGCAATGTCTTCGAATGAGAGAATTAATGGCGCTAGATAAATTAAGAGCTGACAAGAGACGCTCTCTTCGCGTCTCTTGTGCAAAGAGTCAGAGTAAAGTGGTTCTGGGGTCAGAGGGCAACGCAAACCCCTCCTCCTCCTTCTTAATGGCGGCTCCAGGATTTGGCATGTGGGGGGTGGGCGTCGGGTTGGAAAATTTGTTGCCAGGTATATATATAGTAGTAAGTATAGTGTCCCAACAGGGGGGCCACTGCGGGGTCAGGCATTCAAGTGGGGGCACGAGCCCTCGAGCCCCCAAGGGTCATGTGGATCCGCCACTCCTCCTCCTCCTCTTCCTCCTCCTCCTCCTCCTCCTCTTCCCCCGTTCATCCTTATTCTTCCCTTCGCCTGCAAAACTATGATGACTGTTGATGAAACACAAAGACTCTAAAACAGAGAATGTTGTGAATTTCAGTTCTCATCTATTTTTACAATTGAACAAAAGCCTTGAAGTTGTCTGCCAAATGAAAAACTGAAGCTTCTGAAAGAAACACAACACATCTGTTATTGCGACGTTGTCCCATAAATCATTTGCAGCAATCGACGCGTATTAAGTGTATACACTCAAAATACAATCTTCTCACTCTTCTGTCACCACAGGCATGTCCATTTACATAATATATATATCTGTAGCAAGCAAGCAAGCAAGTAAAACACGAAATTCTATAGCGCTGGCAAAAAGCTTTGCGCAGTGCACCAGCTTATCAACGAGCACTTAATCTGGGTGAAATTCAAGGGTCTAGCCTATAGGATACGTGGGCAAACCTCTCTAAAATCTAAGTGGTGACGGTCAGTGAAACTAAGACGCCTTTAACGACATGAAGGCGATAGGAGGCCTAAATAGGCCTATAGGCATCTGACTGGTGGGCCAAAAAGTCAAGGCCCGAGATATTAAGGCTTCAGAACCCTGTTCCTATATAATACATAGTGTTCATTAGCGTCGCCACGGGGGGGGGGGCAAATGCTCCCCCTCCAACCTGCCCCAGGCCACCTGCCAGATACACGCAAATCCGATGAGAAAGTTTTCTTTGGAGGGGAAGGGGTGAGGGTGGGTAAGGAATCTGCCACGCTAGCCCCTTTTGACCCCCACCCCAACCAAAAATTAATGGCGACGTCACTGCTTTCTAAATATCCGACAGAAGACGATGGCCTAAGTTTGCAATAGCGATTGACATCTATGTAGCGAAGAATGCTAAAGATATTGGCTCAATATGGTGCTTGAAATGGATCTCTAACATGACGAAATAAGTTTCAAAAATGCGGTGGGAGAGAGAGAGAGAGAGAGAGAGAGAGAGAGAGAGAGAGCAGATATCTCAATTGCTCTAACAGAAGGTAAATATGTTGTTTTTGATTTTGGACTCTTTCTTTTCAGATTCAAAATGACAATATGACGTTTTCAATTTAGATTTTCAACCGCCATATTAAATCATCCGAACAGTGTACTCGGTCAGTGGCCAGTGCTTAACAGACACCAGATGGACGCCGAAAATGAGAACGGATGGAAGGAAACAGGCCCCCCTCCTCCTCCTCCTCCTCCTCCGTCTAAGCAGTCGAAATCCAGATCACTCCTTCCAACGTTAAGCGGTCATCCATCGACGCAGTCCCTGTGTCATTCCCGTTCCAAGTGATTCATGATCCATTATGGTGGAACAGGGAGAGCATTCATTCAGTCAGGGAGTGGAACTATACATGTGGTCGGAACAGAGACGGGAGATAATTCCCGTTCGGCGTGCGACACACAGCAGACACTGAAGGCGCATCGGGTGCCAGAAAACGGTTCCTCTCGATCGGAGATCATTACGCAGTGAAATAATTATATACAGCGGTTGGGTGAATTGTCACAACAGAAAGCCACACCCTACTGTACGAATACCAGACGACATGCATTCGACCAACGCACAAGAAATTCCATCGCCATAACGTGGTTCTCACACAGGGCAGTCCCTACTGAACCACTTTAAACCTTGTTATATTATATATTATATTATATTAACGTTTTAACTTCAAGCCATCCATTCGTAATCCCAACTCGGATTCTGACGTCTCTCGATCTACGAACAAAAGACAAGAACAACGGTCAGACACAAATGGGAATTGTATCAAGTACGAGACAGCCAGACAGACAGACAGACAGACAGCACTAAGAGATTTCTACAGCGAATGCAGATGGTCCAAGGCAGAAGGTTCGCGTACAGCTTCGATTAGAAAATGTCTATCGTTCCACTGGCTGAGTTTTTCTCGCAATTTTAAGAACTATAAAAGCTCCAAATCACAGAGCAGAGAGAGTTTCTCCAGTGCTGCGAAGTTAGAAGCAGAGACAGACGCATGCATCGTCTGCCGACAACCACTTGTCCCTCCGTCCGTCGTTCTTAATGATTGACAGCCGGGCGGTGCTGTCGTCCGTCCGGTGATGACGTGTACAGTGTGAACTCCGACAAGTGTTCCGCTTCGTCTTTATCCCAAAATCGATCTGATCCACCATCCAGGCAAACGCCGGGCACCGAATCCTCCTCCTCGAGCCGGCTTCCAGTTACCCCGAGACACTGTCCCTCTCCGAGTGGAGCAGCCACTAATGGTCGTCACCGGGAGGGGGAGGGGAGGGGGCCCCTACCGAGGAGCAAACGACGGCACCATCCCCTCCCCTTCCTCTCCTTCCAACGGACCTAGTTCGAGTGCAATCCTCAAAGTAGGCGGGAAAAGAAAATCTGGAAGTCAGTCAACAGATGGCGCTAGGTCGACGGAATTAGTGGTCGAAAACGCAGTGTGTGTGTTGGGGGTGGGGGGAGGGTGGGAAGGGGGGCAATGTCCCGCCACCTCCCTCCCCCACTCACTTCGCAAAATCTAGCAGAGAGCTGAAAATACGCCGGATTATGAAACAAGGAATGATTTTAGGCTCATCCAGGAAAACACTTAACATTAATATCAGACAGAATTAAGTACCGTTTTAATTAAACAACGACTGCGTACGAAGAACATTTCATATAATTACTGAAATCTCACAGAACCTAAAACAAAAATCTACTCTGAAACACTTGAAAATCTGTCATTTTGGGTGATCAATAATGAAAACAAGGTCCAAAATCACAATGTACAGCACTTCTCTGTACAGCGCAACAACAAATACGGAATGTCAGATTGGCTATAACCAGGGCGCGGTTTGTAGGGGGATCCCCCACTGCATCCCCCCACCACTACATTCCCCCCACTGCTACACTTCCCTAACAACTACATCCCCCCAGCTCGACATATTCCCCCCACTGCTCCAGGTCTTAAATCGCACCCTGGCTATAACACATCAAAGGCAAAGCATTAAGTTCCGGCAACATGATACTAACAAAATTACCAGATATAATAATTCTCTCAACGCAGTCTTTATCAGACATGATTTCCTCGTATGCAAAGTGAATTCACCTATATACAGTAGATAGACATTTCATGTATGGTGAATCATTGGTGATATATGTTACATTGTCATCAGCTGCTGTTTGCCTGGTTCACAGGTCAGTTATTGTTTTCCAGCAGCAGTCAATCTGTCCTAGTTATACAACAACAACAATGAAGCTGTGCTCTTATTTCTGTACACAGATACTGTACAGTCACCTCTTGAAACACTAAAAACTCTCCTGTGCAAACAACAGTGTATTGTAAAAACGCATCAAGTTCATACAGCAACAATGGACCAGAGGCAATGACTAGAAGCAGAGAACAGGTGAGACTACACTCGGTTATTGCTATTATTTATGTAGCGCCACAACTTATGAGCACTAGATAACCCTGGTGAACAACACTAACAGCGTCCTGGATTTGAAACTCCAGTTACAATGCATGTGCGGCTAACACTATGTCCTCAGTGCTGCTGCTGCCTTGGAAATTTCTGTAATAGTTAACAACTGAAAATGTATCGCAAATATATATATCCATTCATAAATACGTGCAGTACTTGATCAATTTCAAAGTACCTTTGCAACACCAAATTCATCACAGCATACGTACATGCATTTGAGAATGAATCAATGCGTCTTATGTCTAACAAAATTACAGACTGCGAATTAGTCGACGTAGATTGCAGTCGGTCACTAGAACTCTTCTCTCGAATATAACAGCCGTGCAAGAAGAGGCGATTTAATTGGATAAAACATCTTCTCTTTAAAAACTCATTCGCTAAAACAATTTGTTCACAAAAAACAACGTCAACACACAAAACTGAAAGCACAAAGAACAGAGACGAATGGCAAAGACATCCAATGCTCAATGAAACGCTCTGCAACAGTCGATGTCAGTACAGGACTTAGTACAAGAAGAGAAAATCACTTAAATGTCCAAAATTACTTCCCAGATAACAAACAATTCTAAAGAAGTAAAATTCTCTTCCATCTCAAAGGTTCATAGGCAGCATCAAAACAAAAAAATAATGCAAAATATTAGATTATAAAGAAAGTCCTGCATAGAATTTAGAAATTTATTGCTAGCATTACAGCAAACTTCTTTCAAAAAGCATTCTGGTCATTTATTGTCATAATTTGAACTAAGAGCAACTTAAAGCATTTGAAAGAACGCTTGTTAATAACATTATTCATAAATAGGACTGAAATGCATACAAGTAGTCAATGAACAATGACATTTTCACAACAAACCACAGATGTGTTACACAAACGACAACATTCTATGCGTCTTTCTTAGATAAGAAAACTTTTATGAGTACAGAATCGCTCAGTGCTACAATTGAAAGTGAACAGAGCAAGTAATGAGCTTCATTGGAAGAGAGAGCTTCATGTCGTTGCCCTCGACTCCTTTTAAGTGCAGTCAGTTTCTCATAAATATTCATCATCTGTATTCAGAAAACTGTAAAAAAGTTCTGGTGGTAAACTCTCACAGTTTTTTTTACTCAGCGTCAGTGAAACAAACTCAAGTATTAGAAGAGAAAAGCTCTCGGCTAAAACACTCGTCGTCATGAATTCAATCCAGGAGACCAACGGAAAAAAGGAAACTCTGATCAAGAGAACCTCAACTAATGCAATTTCAAACTGTAAAAGAAGACTCAATCAGTTTAACATGTCAGTTGTACAAGCAACAGATCTGACTTATAGCCAACAGTCTATGACTGACCAGAACAACAGTAATCACCAGTCAGTATTTACAAACATTTGTTGATCAAAAGTCATCACAAATAATTTAATTGATTTAACAGCTGGACGTGCTGAGAAGTTCAGCTTCAAATTTTTTAAATACAATACAATGCAAAAGACATACATACATACATGCATATATATTTTTTTAATGTTATATATATATATATATATATATATATATATATATATATATATATATATATATATATATATATAATACAATGCACCCTATACATAGAAGGTGCTAAATTACATACAGCAGACTGACTTGTATCGATGTGTGTGGTAATCAATGTAAACAATATTTAGTTAAAGACCAAGGCAAAAATTACGTTTTACCAAAACAACTGAAGCAAATTTTCAAAAATTTCAGAAACCAGATCAAAGGTGAAGAAAAATGATCGGACGTGATCCGGGATATCGGAATATCTGTGTCTTAATTTCTTTCCGAGGTGCAGTTTGCAGTGGAAACAATGACGGTGATATCATTAGATATAATTAATCCAATGCCGCTCACTGGCCGTAGCAATTATTGTGGATCATTAAAAAGCAAAAGATCGTGAATACGATCAACAGCAGCCACCAGATCCATGATCGACCGAGCGCAGAAGGACACCATCTCGTGGTTGAGCGTAACCTTGTTTGATGCCATCCCAACCATCTTCCACGTACACCTGGCCGTCTTCCAGCATCCGATAAACGTCTTTTGTTATCGTCAGGAACACTTCCTCCACATTCTGACCTGTTCTCGCCGAAGTCTCAAGAAACTTTAGGCCGTGGAAATCTGCGAAGTGCTTTCCTTCTTTTGTGCCGACGGCACGGGCGCTCTCCATGTCCGACTTGTGACCCACTGCCATGTATATGGCTCGCTGCGGCTCGATGTGCAGCCGTGCCTCCTCCAGCCACTCCTCGAGATGCTCAAAGCTCCTACGTTTCGTGATGTCGTAGACGAGAATCACTCCGACTGAGTTTCGATAATAGGACTTTGTTATGGAGCTACATAAAAGCAACATTTAATACGACAGATGAAACGAAACAAATACAAAACCCAAGAAAGCGACCACAACAAGCATCTATGCGGAAAATACTTACAATAATATAAGACAAAACTCAGAACCACACTATGCAAGCCACATAACTATCTTTGCAGAACTCTGGTTGAATGAGATGGCCACCATGGTCTCTCCTGTCAACTAGGACCTGGTCAAATCGCCCGACGCATCGGCCTCAACGACATTTCATGTCGTTCACTGATAAAGGCCGGTTTCCCATCACCAAAGGAACCTTCTGGTCTAAACAAGATCCAACGGAAAACAACCGGATGGCTGCACTCTCATCCAATGGAGGACAGGCAAATGCGTTATTTGGGGCGTTACAGTTGCAGACACTTTCGCTGCTTCGTACTGTCATCAGACAGCATCAACCCCGGGTGCTGCAGCCGAACGCGCAGCAGAGAGGGAAAAGGACAAATATTGTCAACTGTCTGGGTCGTAAAGATTCATCCGTATGGCACTGGAGACGATGGGGCCAATCAACGAGGAAGGTCTCAACTTCTTAAAGGAAATCTATCACGACAATCTGGAGATGAAAGAGAGACATTCGGTCTGCTGCAGTGATAATTATCAGTGAAGTGACTCTCCAGAGATTTAACGCAGTCGCCTGCTGCGTAACTTTCAACACACAACAATAATAATAATGGCCCAAAAATTGTTGACGTAATTAATGGACAGCCCCAGAAAAAAATGCATTGGCTAGCTGTATAAGGATAGACTCTTGGAGAGCGGTGTGATAAATGTCTGGAATGTGATGAGAAACTTTGCGGATTGAATTTATGTGACTGATGAAAGAGAGAGAGAGAGAGAAGAATTAAATATTACATTTTCTGCTATAACGCTATACAAATAGGAGTAATAGTATTTGTGGTATTAGCATTAATAATAATAATAATAATAATAATAATAAATTAAGTGAGAACTCTACCGGAACCGTTCCTGGCCGGCGGTGTCCCACAACTGGAGCTTCACCTTCACCCCTGGTCTGATTTCGAGCAGCCGGGCGTAGAAATCGACGCCGACCGTAGGGTCACAGGTGTCGTCGTAGTGTCCCTCGGTGAAGTACTTCAGCAGGGACGACTTCCCGACTGTCGAGTCCCCGATCAGGATCAACCGGAACTGGTAGTCGAAGATAGGATCGACCATCGTCCAATCACAGATGATCGGATCGAAGCTACTAATCTGTAATCTCAAACGCAATTGGAAATAAAATACGGCGCAAAATCAATTCCTATTTAGCGATAATTCTCGTTGTAATAGTTAACATGGCGGACGATGACAAGAAAATCGCACTAGGTACGATGATGCAAAATTAAAAGAGCGCAAATGTATGGTATGAAATTTAAGAAGAATTCTACATTCTACAATGTCACAAATTTAGAGTTTACGTATGTTGCGTACGCAGACTTACAACTAAAAATTCCACAACACTCGTCATGGAAACCTACTTATTTCCAGTTCAAACATCAAAGCAGCTACCCATAAGAGGAGCTACACATTGACATTGCAATGCGCTTGCAAACATAAATTGATCAGGCGCAATATAAATAGCTAGTGCATACATGCATGTATACAAATACCATGTCAAATTATATTACATTACATTTTACTGCATGCTTAACTAGAATTTTCTACAAGTTTCGCTTTCAAAAACACTAATCGCCACATAGACTTCAGTCACTTCGCCATGCGTCACGGAAAGACAACAATAATTCCCGGAAGGGAAAAACGCTTTCTTTCGATCTGACCTTTCACTAGATGACAAGCAAAAGCACTCATTCGTTCAAGGCCCATTGGGAAGTAACCCACACTAAAATGTACGCTTTTTAAAGACAAGCAAGGAATTTTAACAATCGGATTACTTAAACTAAAAATCGCGATTAATTTTGCAATACTTTCTAGTCCCGGTGCTGTGTATACTTTTACCGATCATCGATCAGCCATTTTGGAAGTCTGAACGATCTCGTTGTTACGAGTTCGTAAATAGGAAAGCGATTTGAAGCTAAATAATTGACTTTAATTTGTGTAATAATTTTAAAAGATCGATTAAATCGGCGATGATTGCGAAAGAGTTTACGAGTAGAAAGGCTTTGGCTTTATCGTCTATCCAGATTCTCCTCTTTCTTCTTGCTTCTAATGGTCAGTGGACTAGAAGACTATTATAAAGGGTTGCTAGATCTCCCTCCCTTATTTTACGGGAGCTCCCGTATTTCAGCCTCAGTCTTTCGCCTAATAATACTACTAATAGTATTATTATTATAACTTGTTTGTAATATTGATACACTACATTCAGATGATGCAGTGCTTTGAACAGTGTTGGTTATTGCTTTTTCCTAGTCTATACTCTATAGTACTGTAGTGTAGTATAGCTCTGCACTAGCCAAAATAATTCACAATGAACTGGACTGTGGAGTGGGCGCATTGATCGCTCAAACGATCTTCCGTATTTCGACTTTGGATATCTGGCAACCCTACTATTATACTTTTGAAATTATATATGTTTACTATATTTAATATGAAAATCTTTGAAAAATATTTTATCATCTGAGATAAATACTCGTCAGGTCGACTGATATGATTTGCAGTTGATAGGTATTTAAAATCAGTATGTATAATATTTGAAATTTTTATATTATAATATAATAATATTATTATATTATTGTAATGATGATCACAATAATAATGATTGACATTTTTATAGGCAGGTTATGGTTTGGTAACTTTTATGTTCAGCTGAGTTTTTAAAGAGGTTAATGGGATTAATAATTTTTGCATTGTTCATTCTGTGTATTGTCTTTGGAAGTGAGCAGATTTTTAAAATTTTGCTTTTGAAGTATTTTCATACGAGAGACGCGTTTATCATGGCATCATCCGTGAAGATGCGCCTCCTGGCACTGAAGTGAAACTGGACTTGCAGTTAAAACCTGATAAGCAAAGTAAACTATTTTTCTCAGATATGTTATCATTTTCTGGTAGTGTTGTGAAATTTTGCTTTTATTGAAAATGACTTTTTAAAGACATGAACATCTTTTCTGGAATCATTGTGTCGTTGACCCCGGGCAGTAGGATAATGGCGCCATTGGAGTGGATTGATTGATTGTGCTATAAAAGTGCTAGTGTGTTTGCAGGAGATGTGTGCAGCTATGCTGTCTTTTCATCGCTACAAAACTTTCCATTCAAGGTCGTTCAGGACCACAAAGCTGATGCCGTTAAGATTATTCTGGGCGAGCGATTTCAATTAGATTATGAAAAGACAAAGGAGTATGACTTTGAGATTGAAACTCATGCCTGCAGTCAAAGCATCAACTATGAAAGGTCAGATGTCAAATGTGTATTAATCAACCGGTGTTGGCAGTCTGTAGATTGTGGACTGCTTCAGACTTTAATTTAGACATCGGATTATTGCTGTCTGTGAGTTTCATTCGGTGCTAACGTCATTTAAGTTTGAATCAGAGCATTGAGGGGGGAGGAGGGGTTGCTAGTTTGATGCATAGAAGCTGGCTTTGCCAAATAATATTTAGCATTGTGCATTTGATGCTGCCTCTCTTTGCTGCATTTTAAAATTAAATTGTATGGACTTGGCAGTCCAGAAGCTACACACTTCTACTGGTTTGAATGTAAATCATTCTATGTGAGTCATAGTTTGCTACAAATTATGCATTAAGTTTTAGAGAATCTATTTAACTTGGTGTCACTTATTTTCAGAGAGTCAGTGCACGTCGATGTGATTGACGTTTATGATTCGGTGGCGTCGGCATGGAAACAGCGATCGTACTATGCAGAGGTGGTCGAAGGCAAACGCTACGAAAAGATCATCTGTCTCAATTTAGCCGCTGACGAAGCGGATGACTTATTTGATGAAATCTGCAGCTATCGGATTCTGACACCAGATGTCCCTTTTGAAGTCGATGCTGACGGTTGGTTTCTGGGCCTTAGTGATTTCCTTTAATTGACGTTTTGAAGTTTGCATTTTACCATTGCATAAGCAATTAAACACAGCCTAGTGATGTATGAGCAAACACGACAGTCACTGTTTTGGTTTTTAGTCATGAATTGATTCAGAATTGGAGGGTTTAATTGTAGTTGATGGTCATTTGACTTAATGAGAACATCTACTTTGTTTTAGTTAACCATTAAACTGCCAGATAGTTGCACTTAGTTGCACAAAGTTACTAACTGAGTATAACTGTAGCTGAGTATATGCGGTTCTGGTAGTTTAAGGGTTAATATATGTTTGATAGTGTGATTGTTTTTAAGGTTTCGTACGAAATACCGAGCCACTCGACTATAACAGGAAGCACAGTTACTCTCTGGAAGTGGCAGTTAGTGAGTGCAGTCGCAACCAATCGCTCGTTGTCAACATCGAAGTAAAGGCTTTGTGCAAAGCTGGATGGATGGGTAGGCAGACATTTTGTCTTCAAAGACTTTGAAATCCAAGAACACCAGACAGTGTGAGATCTTTGACAGTCAGTCTCTAATCTGCAGCAGAATTATTGAATATTTGGCTGACTGCTTTTCTTCAGGTGTTCCTGATCGTGTGGAATTTTCACCGCGTGAAGGTTGGAAAGAAGTTGCGGTTAATGCAGAGTTGAATCTGTGTCCTGGGAGTTGTAACCTGACAAGAGTCGCGGTGACGGCGATACTTACGACCGGACACATCGGAAAAGGTTGCGACCGGGACACCTACTCGCTACAGTCGCAGAGAAAGCTATGCGGTAACACATTTCTAGTTTCATTTAACATACTGCTTCACTGCAGCACTGATATTTGGACTTCTGCTTCTTCAGTTTTCACTTTTAGCTGATGCAGCTGATTAGTCGGTATTGATGCTGGTGATGATGCTTGTATTTGAAGATGGACAACTGAACAGTTGTGTTATGTAGCATCACTTTTCAATGGATATACTTTGAGGCTTCGTTCTGCTTTTGGCAACGAATCAAAGTTTCTTGTGACTGTGTTTGGTTTGTGTAGAGTGGTCACTTTAGCATTTAAAGTCAATTGTTGCATTGCAGTACGGCTTCTATTGTGCCACTCTCTGGTCTGCTTTGATTAATGTTGTTTTTGTTTCTGACTTCGTCTTAGTAGAGGCTGCTAAGGCCATGCTTATTATGCAATTTACTGGTTTTGAATTCTGATTGTTTTTATATTACGGTTGCTTATATGTTAGTTTAATCTTTTTCTGCATTATGTATTTATATGAGGATTGTTGCTTTTACTTGTTGGTTTCGATTCCAGCCTCACTTAATGGATCAGAGATATTTGTATATCAGTTGCTGCAACTAGAAAGGGTGTTTCTAAAGTGAAATTTCTTTGAAATAAAGCATTAAAATATATTTTGTGAATGCTTTGTTCTTTGAATTCCAGGTGCGTCCGCTGAGACAACTGATCTGCTTCCAAATCCATCCGGGTCTGGATGGACAAAGAATCTCCCAACAGATGATGGACAGGAAAGCGATCGGATATTTGCCTTTGATGGAAAATCCACTTCGGTTGAAGTACCAAGGGATCGGGTCGACCCTCGTCTCGGAAACAAGTTCACCATTTCAACGTGGATGAAGCACGAAGATGAAATAATGGAGACTAAACTGGAACACGATGGAGGAACTGGAAAAGGTCACAGCGGAAACAAGGGACACATTCTGTGTCACTCGGACGGTGAAGGTCGGTCGAATGTAAAGAAAGCTATCGATGCAAACAAGTGCTTGTATTTTGTTAAAGATGTTAGGACTAAATTCAGATTTGATGATGATGATGACGATGATGAAGACAACAGCGATGATGATGTCATTAATTAGTTTGATGCTTTTGGTTATATTTTGAGAGTGGTTTAGGCTTCTGAATCTGACTCTAGACACTGTGTTGTGACCGTGAACAAGTTGATCTGTAAACTCTCTCAGTTGACTGAATTCTTGTTATGTGCATGCGTTCATCTGCCGATGTCTGTGCTTTATTCTCGTACATGAGTAGTGTGGAGAAATTAGAACAACACAAGTAGAGCAGAGGTTGTTTGCTTTTCCATTTCGATTGGTCTTCTTTGCTGACGATCAGTTTGTTTAGCTGGCATATTGGTTTTTCTTGAAGGCATGAACAGGCATCATTACTCTCTGCACGTCCACAACTGCCGACTGGTTCTACTTTTGCGGCGGTCGCCCGGAACGGGCGTCGACATGGAGTCTCTTGAGCCGGGCGAATGGCGCTGGAGACTTCCGGAAGTATGTGACAAGAAGTGGCATCACTACGTCATTGCCGTCGACTTACCGGTGGTTGAACTGTACGTCGACGGGAGGAAGTTCATGGAGAATAAACACAACCCAGAGATTCTGACGCACGGACCTCTTCATGCGTCTAAACACGTTCATTCAACAAAGCTAGTTGTTGGAGCCTGTTGGATGGGTAGAGATGCCCTGTCCTTGTCTGTTGCGTCTGGCAAATTTATATTATAATTATCAGATAATTTGTGATAATTTCTTCATTCTTTAAAATGTTTCGGTCTTTTTAAGCTTGCCTTTTGTTGTTGCTTTCGTTTACTTTTAGTGTATGTTTATAGGATGTATCTGATAAATTTTTTTACCTTGTAGGCGGCAAAGGTCATATGGGACATTATTTCCATGGATACCTGGCTGGATTGTCAGTTCTGAGGAATGAGACTGAGACTGATGACGTCATCCGGTGTCTCAACAACTGTCAGGAGAAGCTGAACATTCCAGGGATTGACGACATGGAAAATGGAATGGTCGGGGCAAATTCTAGGCATTATATGCTTAAAGTTTAGAATAAATTATTAAAGTGGATCTTAAAATTACTAATTCTGTCTTTGGTCTTGCCAGGAGCACCTCCCATGAATGAGAGCCCATCAGTTTGTTCTAATTTGGTGGTTGATGGTAAATTGACTGATTCCTTGATAATTTTTTGTTCTTGTATCAATGATGAAGTGAGAAGTGAAATCAATACCTGGACTAATAAGACTTAGAGTCTCACAAGGGATGCTATTTTCCAGTGCAATTAAATGCTTTTCATAACTCTTGGGGGGGGGGTTCGTCCATATCTGTTGACGGACGAAATTTGAAGGCAGTTGACGTGGACATATTTTTATCTGTCAATGTATCCAGGTGTTATTTCTGTATTTGTTTTTTAGACTGTTTCTATGAACACTGAGATGACATCCATTACGATTAGCAGTGTGACGGTCGATTCTGTTCAGAGACTTTTGAGACGCATAACGTACGTCAACAGCAGAACCTTTCCAACCCCGGGACATCGGCCTTTTGCGCTTGAAACTCGTGCGACGTAAGAGTCTTTGTGGTGTTTCTAGACATTGTTGACGTCAGTTAAAGGGTTAAGAGGCCATCAGTGCATTGATGACAGGCGGATGTTATGAGACCTCGTTCGGATAACATCGCATCTCTGCTTTTGGATATTGATTTTAGAAATTGAATGAAATCTACGAGTTTTCTGTACCGTGCAACTTATTCGGCGCCTCTGTGACAATAGACAAAGACATTGAATCGAGTGCTGTGTCCTTGGCTGGACTTCTATAGCGCCATTTTAGTCATGCATTCGGCATCAGTCACACCGTTTAGCATTTGATTTTGACGCCATTCGTGTATTGGAAGGAGAGCAAAGAGAAGTGTTGCCATGAGAGGAAAATTAATAGCTTATTTAAATAACTCAGCTTAGCTTATACACAACATTTCTCAAGAAACAAACACAGCCTACATTACGATGTACATTACATTACGACATGCATTATGTCACAACATACTTTATAGTGTTTGTTTCTGGAGAACTGTTTTGTGATTTGTCTGCTGTTATTGATTAACCTTTTGGAGTCATCGTGTTCTTCTAGATGCTCTGATGGGAAGTCTTTGCCGGTGGAAGACGTTAAGACTTTGATCATGGTACTCGAACCAGAAAAACCAACGATAACGTTAGATGCGGCAAGAGTGGTCGAGGAGGAAGAGCACCGCCTGGAGCGCGGTGGAAAGATTTTCCGTAACTTGACGATCTCTGCTTTTACGAGGACAGAGGCTGGCGAACAGACTTATGTGGACGACAAAGTGAGATGATGGTTTCCTTGTAAAAGGTTCCGTTGTTTTGTGTAAGCGGTCATTTTCATGGAACGTACGTGTCATGGCTGCCTGTCTTCGGTATGTGCATTGGATCTTATCAGAGTAAAGGGTATGTCTGATTGAGCTGTTGTAATGTAACAATGTAACAAAATATTTGTATAGCGCCTCTTCTGAAAAATCACTCAGAAGCGCTCCCACAGCAAATTACTGTATATTGACAAAGAGATAAGTTGTACAATGTAAGTAATTCTGTTGCTGTTTTTTGTTAGGATCTTGGAAGTTCTAAGGTGATTGATTCGGGTGACAGATACCTGCTTGATTCGTGTTTGATTCGAGTGAATCCTCCGTTGAATCTTGACGTTGAGCATATCAGATATCCTGAGAATCTGTTGCGTCAGTTGCGGATGGAAGCCGACGTCAGTGAAGAGGGTCTCGTAATCACAGGTGATCGGTTCAGTTTTTATCTTTTGGCCCACTCACTGTGAACGTTTTCCAGTTGAGACTTTGTCCTCTAATGATGAATGGCAAAGTGGATGATGAGTTCCTGCTTTGCCTTTTATTTGAAAGACGAAGTGAATGCTGTCGCTGTAGTATTTACGTTTGTGTTGCCGGGTCTTTTGTTGCCAAAATCAATCGAGAGATAAGATGGCGCTTAAGAGAGCTGGTTTCTTCTATTACAGGTTTTATAGATCACCAAAAATATTATAAAACTGATACCCTGTTTGAAATTGGACAGGGCAAGGACTAGTGCTACAGTAGGCTATAGATATGCAAACATTCAGAAGAGTGATGAAACGAATTAAAAGTCTGGAATCCTGGCTACGCCGCCGTGTGTTGTGCATTCTTTACGTCGATACGTCTTAGAGTTGTACTTTGTTATTATTTATTAATTTATTTATTATTCGTTTTTTGTGAATTTAGTCAACAAAATTCGACGATTTGAGTGAAATTGACTCCGACAGCAAAAATTATGAAAACGAAGATGATGACGACGACGATGTCTTGGATACAGACTGCCATAACATGGTCCGTAAACCGGATCATAAAGTGGAAAAGAGTGCAGACGTTGTTCCACAGGAAAAGTATCCGAACGACCTTGAAACGAACAGCCTTGGTCCGGCGAAGAGCGACTGTTCGATGATGGCGGAGGCAGATGGCGTGGATGAGGTCACGTCAGCCGCCACTGACTACGGCGGCGGACCATCGACGCCCGTTCAGACGGAGATAAGGACCCAGCGACCACTGGGACTGCTCGCCCAGCACGGTCTCACCGCCGCCAGGGCCCCTAGCTGGTCGAAGGTCCCTCTCATGAACGCTCCTCTTCCGAAGGACGACGACGACGGAGACCGTCCGCCACCGAAGACGGATTTCCAGGAGGGAGGAGAGGAGGATGCTGGAGAACCGGACTTCAATGAACTGGAACGACAGCAGCAGCAGCAGCAGCAGCAGCAGCAGATGGATTACTGCGAGCATCTTCTTTTGATGGACGAACGTTTCATGCCGTCGCCTCCTCCTCCTCCGCCATCCTCTGCCTCCTCTCCATTGACCCACGGCCACTACAGGGCCATCACCTCTACCCCAACCGGACATCACTGGACATTCGAGGAACAATTCAAACAGGTACATCCAGAGTTCCAGACACCTTTCGTATTGTTTCTCTAATGCAGGTTAAGCCGCGTTAGTGGGTCCGTCGGGGGATTTGCGCAAAACCGATAAAAAATATTTTTATTTGCAGGAATCGAAGAGCTTGTCATTGTCTTCGACCCAGTGGCGGCTCCAGGATTTGGCAAGTGAGGGGGCCTTTGGTGTAGAAACTTCTAAGTACGAGGGGCCAGCCATTTGTTGCTAGGTATGTAATGTAAGTATAGGGTCCCAACAGAGGGCCACTGGGGTAGGCATTCAATAAGGGCACGCCCCCCCTCCCCGATCCCACGTGGATCCGCCACGGCTTCGATCAACTTAGTCGAGGTGAATCTTTTGGTCATTCTGTAAATAATGGACGCTCCCCACCAATTGGCCTAGATGGGAATTGCGAGTGTGCCTTTGTGCATGGCGTATCCAGTATTCTGGAACCCTGGATACGCCGATGATGATCTCCGTGAAAGATGTCCTCAATCATTCGATCAGTGATTGCGTCAATCAATTAATCGCGTCAATCAAAATTATAAGTTCTCTATGAATTAACGAATCAACTGCATAGGCATAGGGACCTATACATAATGCACAGCTTAATCGTTTGGCCAAATGATGCATGCTATCTCAGTTGTACATATTCTGCTGATTTCAGTTGTACGAAATGTCTTTGGAACCGAAACGGAAAGAATTCCTCGACGATTTGTTCTCATTCATGCAGAAAAGAGGTAACCGATCGTTTTGCCTTCAGATCAGTTTCTAATCTCTTATCCGTTTTAACGATGACGTCCTGAAAGACCAACGACTGTATTAAGTTATTAATCGTCACAATCATCGCCTGCTTCTTCATTGGCCCAGGCATCAACTGCAGGCGACAGATCTCATGAGCAGCGTATTATGTTGGTTGGCTGTGATCTGCTTCATAAGGAGGAGACCAGTCGGAGACGTCAGCGCATTAACCGCAAAGTGAAAAAGACAACGTAAACAGAATCTAATACTCCGACGACGATGCACCCAGTGACTTCTGATTCTGCAGACATCGGATGGCATATATTTGATATAGCAAGGGTGTTGACGCGTCTAATAAATGTACGGATTGTCGGGTCTTGTCATCCGATCCGCCCCAAGTGCTTCGGGGGGCCGTGGAGCCTAAGTGGTCCGTTCGCTGCGTGTCGTCGTCGTCTTCCCTTCTGACCCCAAAAGACGAACGATTCTCGGGTAGATTTTCACTCGAAACTCCTCTTAAATCTCTTAATCAGGTTCTTTGAATCTAAACACACGCCCAGACGCGCGATATGTAAACACTGTGTAACAGAACGACAAAGTCTGGTCCTAATATTTGCAATCGATATCTGGACGGGATCTCCTTTACTCCTCATTTCGAAGAAGAGAAGAAGAAGAAGAGAAGAAGAAGAAGAAGAAGAAGAAGAAGAAGAAGAAGAGGAGGAGGAAGAAGAAGAAGAAGCCGTGTTATATCTTGCGTGAAACTCAGAAGTCAAACGTAAATAAACAAGAATCGTTTCCGTTTGAAATTATTCGATGAGTTTTAAAATTTGACGGTTCAACGAGACTGATGTTTTGGAAACGACACCGGAAGACGAGGGAGGGGTGGGGCGAATGGGGGACGGGGAGGGGAGGTGCAGCCTAAGGATAGGCGGAGCATTTAATCTCGGCTTTAGACCACGATGAGTAATACTTTTCGCCACAGGTCAATCACATTTTAAAATAACTCTTTTCTAAATTGTCGGCCAACTGCTTTAAAATTGATACAAACAATTGATGAAGATAAACAATGAAAACCCAATACAAAGAATTCCATTTAATCTCAGCTGCTTTGATGACAGAAAAAAAGGGGGAGAGAGGAAGAGAGAGAGAGAGAGAGAGAGGAGAAGGGATTATATATATATATATATATATATATATATATATATTACACGGTTTATTCGAGTCATTGCAGCGTCAGAGGGCTGGGCGTGCGACGACGTTGCTATTGGTAACAATTGTTCGCAGCCTGAGGTAGTTGCAACGTACATTTTAACGTACACAAAAATACGTGTACAGCGTCACAAATGGCCACAGTTGCGTGATTTTAACGTACATAGGCCTAATTATTACGTGGCGCAGAGCTTGGCTAGGTGGCGATCATTGAAATGTTGTTCAGCATGAATTCAATGAATGGGTATTAGGTATAGGTATTGGATTAGTATTATCCTGCACTGCGAGCGAAGCGAGCGCGAGCGAAGCGAGCATCTTTCTAGTTGTCTTTTAAAACATTCTGAGCAATAGCAGAAAGGACAGAATGACGTTAACATTTAACAGCCAAAGATTTCAGTTCATATATATTCGGCATTTATTTTACATTAGAATCATTTTTAAAAATACTAAAGACATAATTCTATGACACATTCACTTGCATATAACAAATGCTAATTCTTCAACTATCTACTGACTACGACTGCAATATATATAGGCATATATATATATATATATATATATATATAACTGTATACATACATACATACATACATACATACATACATACATACATACATACAGTGTGTAGCTACTATATATATATATATATATATATATATATATATATATATATATCAGGCGCTTGGCATTGGTTGGAATGAAGGCCATTTCATTATATCAGAGTATAGATAAAGCTGAAGAAGCGATGTTTGTGTCCTTATCTAGAGTGGCTCCTACAAGTCCTAATAATGCGCCAGAGATACGATTACATTAGGCGCACCACCTAGCGCTTACCATCGTCACTATCAGGCGCAATTAGGCGCCATCTTACGAGAACAACGCATCCCCTCCTCCTCCTCCTCCTCCTCCTCCTCCTCCGTCTACCGATGGCCACCGATTCATCCATGTGAAGCCCCTCTCTCTTCCCTCTCCCTCTCTCTCTCCTCTTCTCTTCCTATTTCCCTCTCTCTTCCCTTCTCTCTTCCCCTCTCTTTTCCCCTCTCTCTTTCTCCTCTCTGCTTCCATTTGTTTGAGGTGCTATACTTTGGATAAAAAGCATTTCTTCCGTTTTAATCTGTTTCTTTTAAATCGGCGATTGTTGGGGAAGGCGCGTTTCAGGGAATTTCGTGTGAAGAACTTTTAATCGCTGTTTTTGCGATACACGAAGTCAGTCGACCGATAGAAGGCAGCTAGCTCACTGCCACGGCCATACCACTCTTGGCGGCCAGCATCTACTCCGTGCGCTAGATAATTTATTGAGGAAGCGTGCCATCAAACCCCTTTCTACCCGCCCTCTCTTCCCCCTCTCTCCTCTCTTCTGCTGACTTATCAGGTATCTTGCTTTTCGATAGCATCCGGACGAACGATTGTCTGAATGGGGAGAGAGAGAGAGAGAGAGAGAGAGAGAGAGAGAGAGAGAGAGAGAGAGAGGAGGAGAGATTAGAGCCCATAATGTCTCATCTTCTCCATTTGCCTGTTTATACTCGAGAGTCAAGACTGAGAAAAGGATTTCCATTAAATGCTTCCCTTTCGAGCTGTCGACTTCTCTTTTGTACGAAGGAATCATCGTCGTCGTCATCACCATCATTGTCGTCATCATCATCTTCTGTGACTGTGTCTAAGCCATGAAAATAGGATTTGCTTTTGAAGAGGAATTTAGTTGAAACTAAAACATTTACATGGTTGGAGGAAAGAAATTCATGCTGTCACCTTAACTTCAGTTCATGAAGGAACAAGGAGAAGATGATGAAAACATTTACACAACACGGTATAGGCCTACTATAGGCTAATATCACTATAGCGCTATGTAAATCCACGAGATTTTATTTGATTGATTACTTAGGCCTATGA
>CM030852.1:347500-385000 GCA_018105865.1 Metaphire vulgaris
ACTAAGGATTCCAACTATAGGTCTCTGTGCGCACGCTTCATTTATGCACTCTAATATTTAGTGTGGGCCATCTTGGCTGCCCCTGTTTTTTAGAAGGCATCAACGTAGGGGGTGTCCCCATCCGCCGCCCACCGTTTTTGCATTTGGAAAAGTTAACCTACTTCTGGGGTAAGCGAAAAATGGAAATAATTGAAGTTAATGGACAGCTGTGAATCGCAATTCTAAAACTGCAGGGTTTGTGCTTCGTTAATTGACGTTTAAAAAAAAATACCGATCTGTTTGGTTTTCCTTAATTAACGAATTGTATTTCTAAGTGTATTTCTGTTTTTGATATGATAATTATCCGTTTGAGTATGGACTGCATTTAGATGTTCGTCTATTTGGAAGTATTAGGCCTATTGTTCGCAAGAGAGCGTCTCCATTTCCCGTCTGATCGGCCACTCCGCTAATAAATAATTGCTCTCCGAATTAAGCTTACCCCTTGCAGATGTCTACAGGGCGCCGTCCAAATATAAATTCGTTGAGGGTCAAAAGGTCAGCCTGGAATAAAAGGCCAATGACGAAACACAGTCGATCGTTTAAGGACAGACTGTCCCCCGTAGGCAGAATGTCCCCCTGTTGGTTTAACCTCACCAGGGGGCTCTGTCCAGTTGCGTCCCGTTTAAGAGTTAATTAATAGGTAGGCTTCGAGAAATGCGATCCTCTTCACGAAGCGATCTTCCTCAGTCGATGATTTATTAAATCGTCTCGGTTTCGATTTCAAATGACCTTCGGATGACCTTCGGATGACCTCTGTCGTTTGCGATGAAATTGCATTCTGTCACCTGTTCATCTGACAGCTGTCCACCTGCCCCAGAAACACAGCACCTGACAATGCCAGGTGAAATTCAAAGGACATTGTCGTTTGAAAGTGTTTTTATATATGACATGGAAACGTTTTATTCCATTTGGACGACAGTTAATTGCAATTCAATTATTTCTATTTGGTTTTCAGTCTTGTGTTTTCAATTTCAGACAGCGGTCGCTTGGATGGATACGACAATCCGATGATAGTGAACATGAACATCAATGGAACCACTTACCACGGCGTCCTCTTCGCCCAACACCGTCTCTGACGTCATCATCGCAACTCTCAAGGTCACAGCTCCGACGGAAGGTCGCCTGCCACGTCCGCAGTTTTCAACCGCATGGAACCAGTCCAACTGAGTACCAGTATAAAGTAGATGGGAACTCTTGACTGTCGGCGTGGCTTTGAAATTCGGCGAATGGGTGGACCCATGGGTGGACCTCATCGCCGCTAGCCAACTGACTTCTGCTCTCTACGTTTTGTAAAAGTGAAATCTCTGAACGATGATGCCAAAGAATCTTTTCAAAGTATTTTTAATGTTAATTTGTCAAAAGAGACGTTATAAGTCAAAGGCATATTGACTCTATTTGAGAAATGGGATTTACACACGTGACTCTTCGCCGCGTGTAGGAAAATATTTTTGTAAAAGAAATCATTCGATAGCGTCAACACTTCTGAGATAACGAAAATGTTGGTTTTATAATCTAATTATAATTGTAATACTGTTTTGATCTTTTCTGCTGTTGTTCTTGCAACATTTAGCAGGGGCGTAGCGACGGGGGTATATCGGTATATATACCCTCCCAAATCAAATTCCTGGCTACGCCTCTGACATTTAGCCGGTCTCGTAAAAGTTCAATTTGGTTTAGGCCTATTGAAGATTTTAGCCAGAGACCCACGCAGTAAGCGTTTTCCGGTACGCTCTCGAAATCAACTGACGTCTACGTAGAAAAATTAACTACACATACTATGCATGGCATTCTGACTCTGTAGTATGAAATAGCTGAGAGCAGGGCCGGATTAAGGTCCGAGTGGGCCGGGGGGCTGAGAAAAAAGGCCGTCGCCTATACTGAAAACCTCTGACCAAATCAAAGCACAAAAAAGGTTATCTTGAAAATCGTGCCTATTTGCATGATGGGCCAAAAAAGGTTATCTTGAAAATGAAAATATTAATCTATAATGTATTAATATGTGCAACAACAAAAAAACAGGGCCGTGGCATGAAATGAAAATATTAATTATTAATTTGAAAAAAAAAAAATTTCATCAACTATTTTTTGGGGCCGTAACGTAAAAAAAAAGCTTTTTTTGTAAAAAAAAAAAAAAAAAAAAAAAAGGTCCCCTTTTTGAAACTAAAACTAACTCGGTCAAAAATTTTCCAAAAAGTAAAAAAATTTGAAAAGAAAATTTTACAAAATTTCTCGCCCCCCCCCAAGAAAAGTGTGAAATGACGCCACTGCCGCCTTAATACGACCCTGGCTGAGAGGTGCCATGCTTCGAGCGCTATAGGTCGAAACTGAGACGGCGAATATTGAGTATTCTTGCGAAATTTGAAGCAATGAAGATGGGGACAAACGAAAATGTGGTTTTCTTTGGAGAATTTCTTCAATTCGCTGAAATTCCCACACATCGATAGACCCACATCCTCTGCTAATTCAATGGGCCTTCTTCCGTTGGCTTCTCTCACACAGCGAATCTATCATAAACCATTTTTGTTGTCTATAAACTCTTAAATTGATCTCTCTATTTACTCGAAGAGACGAAGACATGTGTTTGATTGGCAAATATCTCGTAGTCCAACAGTTAGAACGCAAAGGAGCGGCTTTGGCCAGCTATAGGCCCATAGGCCGGGGGCTAAGTCAACGCCACAGAACTCTGTATGACAGCTCGTCCTCAAAAGAGAGCTACGGCCAACGCCCTCAAACAAATACAGCCCAAGAGAGAAACTGAGCGTCCACTGATTAATGTAGAGTTCAAGAACTCCAAGTTTTCACGATTTCTCTCTTTCGTTGATCTTCTGTTTTTTGATTAACCATACGATAGTCTATGCTTGAAACTAATTTTATACAACTCTTTTGTGTCACTAAACCTAGCTTCGCTTGAGTTAAGCAAAAACTGCTTCATTGATATAGGAATGCCCCAAATGGACGTGTGATCAACGTGATCAGGGTCATTGAGGCGTGTCCAATGTCTTCTGTTCTTGCATTCTCTCTCACGAGAAATCGGTCTCTTAACCCAATCATCGACTCGATCACTAATCACTTCTTTTAGCAGATACTAAGACAAAGTGCATCGATTCTTCTGCAAAATTCTGACAGATAGGCAGGCGCAGGACGGCGCCATCTTTCGAAGAGAAACGAGACAAAAATGAAACTGGAAATGAAGTTACTTCGAGTGGATTATTCGTAGACGCCTTTAGAATGTGCAGCGTACGTTAACAACAGCCGCTGGAGGTAAGTATTCTGCCTACTTCGAATGAAATTTCTAATTATTTTTGTAGGAGTTTATGTCGCCCATACTTAGACCACAGTAGCGCGCAATTCTAGTTATGTCTATTTAAAAATAAAACCTGGCGATAACACATCCAATCATTCAGTGTCTTGATGCTTTTATTCTAGAAGGCAGGCAGTCTTTACATATAGCCTACTGTAGGATGTAGAAACTGGACCAATGCAAGAATAGATTTGTGGCCAAGGGATTTTAAGCAGTATAGGCCCCTAAGCGCTTAAGAAAAAGGTAAATGATATGTCGTCATTTAAAATTATTATTTCGAAAAAGCTCTTCACTTCGAAGGGCGTTGCATTGATATATATCAGAGCGACGAAATCTTTGGCTGTTGCATTTTCTCAGGTGACAGGATATCAATGGGAGTCAACAGCGGACGTCGTCTTCATTTAGTCTTCATTCTATTTCAAATTGCTCTTCTTTCTCGTTCATCAACGTCTCAAGGTCAGTTAGAATCCAAATTTTAGATGTCTGTTGCTTCGGCAGAAGATTAAAATACAGTTGCACTTTAAAAAAATTGACTTCACAGCGACGTTGACATTTTTTCTTCAATCGAAGATTCAACCGGGCGTCTTCTCACTCTGTCCCTCATTTGAACGCATAAAACTTTTCATCTTCAGACGATTAAGCAAATTGCTTAAATGCATCAATTGTTTGCTCACTGAAGAGTGTTTAATCAAAAATCATTTGAATTTTAATTTCAGATATTCTGGAACCGGAAGAAATTGTTATAAGTGAGTTCTAAACTGCGTTTAAGGCCTTTTAGTAATTTCTGTCTCTCTCCCTCTCTTTCTCCCCTCTCTCTCCCCTCTCTCTCCAGTGGCGGATCCACATGGGGGCCCTGGGGCCTGTGCCCCCATTGAATGCCTGCCCCCGGCTCCCCCTGTTCGGACCCTATGCTTGCTACTACATTTACCTATCAACAAATGGTTGACCCCCATGCTTAGAAGTTGCCACCTCAACGACCCCCACCTCCACCCCACCCCACTCCACTTGCCAAATCCTGGAGCCGCCACTCTCTCTCTCTCTCTCTCTCTCTCTCTCTTAAGACAATTCCATTTGACCTCTGAACCCTTCGGCTTCCCTACAGACACTCGCTTCATCATTCTTGTGCAAATGAAATTAATTTGTCGGATGTCTGACCGTAGTTTTCTATCATTCGCCAGATGGCCGGCGGTTGATTCCAGTGCAGGGATACGCTAAGCTGTACGGCAACGACGTCGAGCGACGAGTGACGACTGCGGCCGCCTTCCCTTCTGCGTCGCCGCCGCAGAGAACGTCGTACATCGACTGCGAGAGTCGTCTGAGGACGGGGATCCTCGAGCGATTCCTGGTCTTCGTCAGTCCCTCCGATGACCGCATCCGGACTCTGAGGATCCAGATCTGGAGACCCGCTGGAGGTGCGGACAGCGAGTTCTTCAGTCTGGTCTGGGAGAGAAGAGTCAACGCCAGGACCAACGGAAGCGAAGGCGCCATGAACATCGTTCGTCTTCAACACATTCAATTCTCACTCTAACGCTCAGACTCTCTGAGAGTCTCTTCTTCCTCTTTCAACAGAATAATAATAATAATAATAATAATAATAATAATAATAATAATAATAATAATAATAAATCTACCTATTGTCTAAGCCTACTTAGTACTTATCTATTGTTATCATATCAATTCAGCTTCCGTCTTATCTCTGTCAGAAGCAGAGATTAACCTGTCTCTACAATCTCCTCTGTTGTCTGGATATAAATGAATTTGCAACTATTAAAGTCAATTCGAGTGTTTGATAATTACCATCTGACTTTCTTTCGATTTCTTTCTTCTTCATTAACTTTTTATTCTTCTGCATTTGCTTCCTGGAAAGATTTGTAAAATGTCTGATTTGTCGTCGGGAGGGGGTTCGGGGTCTAACCCTCCCCCACTGGTTGAAACAAAATTTCTGATGGTCGATAATTCTGGCGATGAAAATTGTTCGGTGTTTTTTCTCTCTTAAAACGACCGTTGATCGCAATATTTCAGTATAACGTATCGATGGACGCCTTTCCCTTGTATCAAATGGACGTGATGGGATGGACGGAGGAGGAGGAGGAGGAGGAGGAGGACGGGAACAGCACCGGAGTGGTCAGCGTAAGTCCCGTCGCCGGATACAGGACCTACGCTCTCAGCGCATCCAACAGCAGCAGTGCGTCTGGAGGGGCGTACGGCTTTCCGTTCGTTGGATCCGGACTGCACCGGTTTAAACCAATGGAGGAACAGTTCCAAGCATCGCTGGCCGTCCAGATAGACCCAAGTATGGGGGCCTATAGGCCTACACTTGATACAGCACGACGACGATTTTATAAGCACAGATAATGTAATGTAATACGGGACTTGTATTATAGCGCCTCTTTTATTTCTACTCAGAGGCGTACTAATAGTATCTATTCGACTAGAAACATCCACTTTAAAAATTCAGAGCAACATCGTCGATTGTAGCAGCAGCAGTAGAAGTATTAACACAATAGTGTCAAAGGATTAACAGAGCAGAATATATGCAGAGATATCATTTGTAGGCCTATATTATATAATGCTCGTAAATATTTTGATTTCAGCTCTGCCAGGAATACCTGGTGCTCCAGGTGGAACTGGAGCAACTGGCGCAGGTACGGTGGGTGACACAGGTAAGCAGACATCCGAATACTTACTCTTCAAATGCACTCAACAGTCGAAAACAGCGACATAATTCAATAGAGAATGGTTATTGGTATTAGAGAATGGTTATTGGTATTAGAGAATGGTTATTGGTATTAGAGAATGGTTATTGGTATTAGAGAATGGTTATTGGTATTAGAAAATGGTTATTGGTATTAGTAGTATTATTAAGGACATTTCTATAGCGCACATTTCGCGAGGCAGCAAATGCTCAAAACGGTTATTAAAGTGACTTAGACCAATTTACAGTAGAACTACGCTATAATGCAACTTAACGGGTCTGTAAAATTTAATACGCTACATCCGAGGTATGCTAAATATAGGCCTATCCAAGACCATCCAATGCGATAGTGCATCGTATGGAACAGTGCATTGCGGTACGTCATAACTGAGTAACGTTATATCGAAGTTCTACTGTAGTTAAACATCTCCCGTATAAACAAAGGCAGCTTATTATCATCTCTGCCCCGTTGTCGTCATCTTGATGGAATGCGATGACCTTTGACCCGTAGGTGCAACTGGACCAACCGGATCTCCGGGAGTTCCAGGGCCGTCGGCAGCATCGGGTCCAGAGGGCGACGCCGGTCCCAGTGGCTCCGTAGGATCCGTCGGGATCACCGGTTCAACCGGATCCACGGGAACTCCAGGACGGCGTGGAATTACCGGAGTATCTGGATCTACAGGATCTACAGGATTCACTGGATGGACCGGTGCCTCTGGGACAGGAGGACTTCCTGGAGTCGGTGGAGCTCAAGGACTTCCCGGACCACCGGGTAACGGATCGCCTGCTTCCGCTGGAGAGAGCGGAGCAACCGGTCTTCCCGGGATGCCCGGAATCACCGGATTAACCGGACCCACTGGATTCACTGGACCGTCGGGCACTGGCGGACCGAACGGCGCTACCGGAAGTCGTGGAGGGACCGGTCAGGTCGGCATTTCCGGTTCCACCGGAAGTACAGGACAGACCGGAAGCACCGGTGCAACCGGAGGAACTGGATTATTCGGATCAAGAGGCGTTCCAGGAGCAGTCGGAATAGCTGGTCCTCTGGGCGACACCGGTGACCAGGGGCCTCCAGGGCCCCCGGGCCCCTCACTGGACGGGGAAACAGTGATAGGAGATACGGGCGACCAAGGATACACAGGAGCAACTGGACTGCATGGGTCTTCTGGTGCGAGGGGCAGAATAGGAGCGAGGGGCCCATTGGGGCCCACTGGGGCCTCTGGTTCAGTGGGAAACACTGGGGGTACGGGGGAGATCGGATATTCCGGATTCAGTGGAGGCAGAGGTGAAGCAGGTGTTGGCGGATTCACTGGAAACACCGGTTCCACTGGCATCATAGGCATCGCTGGTGCTACAGGTGATCCAGGTGTTCAAGGTCCACCTGGTCCTCCTGGCAACACAGGTGAAAACGGAAATGGAACTGCAGGTGACACTGGGTTCACAGGGTCAGAGGGAATTCGAGGTGACCCTGGTGTCTTGGGGCCAGACGGAAAGGAAGGGGAATCTGGATCTACCGGGCCTAGTGGAACGCCAGGGGCCATGGGAGCGATCGGAAACAAGGGGCCCACTGGGGTCCCTGGACTGAGGGGTCCGGTTGGCAGCATAGGAGTCACAGGTGAGCTGAAAATACCTTAGACTCTTCTGTTCCCCCATTTTATCGCTCGAATACCTAAAGAGATTTCAATCATGTCAACATTGACTGATCGCCCTATCGATTGGTTCAGTGGAATTTTGAATCTATAATTATAGATATCTACAGCATAGATTAGTAATTCTTCTAGATTATGTTACTTTTTGTTTGCTTAACTCTGCCTCTATTAATGTCTATTTGTTTCTTTTGAAACGCCGTCGATTGAAACCTTCAAGTATTAGAAACATTGCTAAAAGTGCATTGTTATTATTATCATCATCATTGTCACAATTATATATCGGACATTTGAAGTCCACGCCGGATATAAACAGTCATCTCTCTCTATCGACTCTGTAGCCATTTTGACAGAGAATAGATTTTTGAAAGACTGTGTAATAATAGCGTGTATAGTGTCGATTGAAATGGCTCATTATTGTTGTGGCATTTCCTACAGTCTAGAATAAAACTGACACGCAAAATCTTGACACTTCTAGAATGATTTGACAAACTGAAAAAGGGGACACAAGAAAATGTGATTTCAATAATCTTTTCATCACTTCCTGAATTTTTTTTGCATATCTCACTACTGTAACAATAGTCCTTCCATAGGTTAATGTCAAACAGGGAATCGATTTTATAATAATATTATTTAATTAATTATTATAATGCTCTATCTGTATCTTATGACCTATATAATTATTATGTTAGCAATAGTATCTTGTAAAATGTCAAATATATGATGATGACGATGATAATGGTGATGATGATGATGAGGAGGAGGAAATATAGTTATGTCGTCTATAAAACCTGTGATACAAGAAACCAGTTATCTTAAGACACGGATCATCTGATTAACCAGTCGACAAACGGTGATAACCAGGATCATTGGATAACATACATACATGAGCGTATTTTATTTAAAAAATGAATAAATGACTGTTTTGTGTTTTAGGAGACTTTGGAGCAACGGGATCGATGGGAGGCACAGGGATCGTCGGTCCCGAGGGCAGCACAGGACCAGCAGGTCCTCCTGGTGCCACTGGATCTACTGGACTGACGGGCCTTTTTGGAGGTACGGGATCCGCAGGGCCACAAGGCCCAGTGGGACCGGTTGGACCACGCGGGCCTGAGGGAGACACCGGCGCAACGGGAGACTCTGGCCCTTTGGGGCCAACTGGACCCGTTGGACCGACTGGGAGAAACGGAGCGGTGGGGGTGAGAGGCCAAACAGGACCCTTGGGCGACGCAGGATCCACCGGATTCGCTGGATTGATGGGATTCACAGGAGCCACCGGAGTGATAGGATCGTCCGGTTCGACCGGAGATCCGGGAGTAGTTGGTTTGCCAGGACCAACTGGGGCGGTCGGAATTCGTGGAGATGTCGGATCGGTGGGAAATACCGGACAGATGGGACTCCAGGGATCCGCAGGCGTCCCTGGTTTCACTGGATTCACCGGAGATACTGGAATTCGTGGAGTAATCGGAGAACGCGGATCGACCGGAAGTCAAGGCAGCACTGGGACAGGTGGATCAGTTGGATCTACGGGACAAACAGGAAGAAACGCAAACACCGGATCAACCGGATCAACTGGACCTGTGGGGAACACAGGACAGTCCGGGATCAACGGCCGTCCCGGATTCACCGGATCAACTGGATCGCGAGGAGTCACCGGTCCGCAAGGCGACAGCGGATTGGCCGGAATCAGAGGGATCACGGGAGCTACTGGTTCTTCAGGATCTTCTGGATCTTCTGGAGTTCCTGGAGCAGTTGGAAGAGACGGTCCCACTGGCGTACTCGGCGCTCGCGGTCCCACGGGGCGCACAGGTAGGGTGGGGGTGACAGGATCTACTGGCGTCGCAGGTGTTCCAGGTGGAAGCGGGTCAATAGGTCGAACTGGAGCAACCGGATCGATTGGTCTCAAAGGAAGCACCGGTCTGAGTGGGTTGACAGGAGCTACAGGAAGGACTGGTCAGAATGGTCTAACTGGGCCAGCTGGTCCAACTGGAGCAACTGGAATGACCGGTTCAACCGGTCCAATTGGAAATCCAGGTGCGCCAGGTGTGATAGGGTCCGGCGGAATAGTTGGCGTCATCGGAAATACGGGTCTGCAAGGTAGAACTGGTTTTACTGGAACGGTGGGTCAGCGTGGACCCACAGGTGCGACCGGGTTTACAGGTGCACGAGGTCGTACCGGAAGTACAGGTTCAACAGGTGCTAGCGGTCGACAGGGCCAAACAGGTGCCGTTGGCTTCAACGGACCCGTTGGATCAACAGGACCCATCGGATCACGTGGTCGCACTGGATCCACAGGTGCAACTGGATCGACCGGATTTACTGGATCACAGGGTCCGCAAGGACTCAGAGGAGCACCCGGAAGGACTGGTTCAACAGGATCTACCGGAAGAACCGGAGCAAGTGGTCCACGAGGTGACACTGGAGCATCCGGTTCTCCCGGTCCTGTTGGAATCGTCGGTGGAAGAGGAGCCACTGGATTTACCGGACAGAGAGGAAGAACTGGATCGTCTGGAGCAACAGGACAAATTGGATCTTCCGGGATCATTGGATCTCCTGGAGCAACAGGTGAGCTTATGCCGCCAATTAGATCAAGGATCAATAGCATAGCTAGTTGTAGCCATAGGCGGATTTTTATTTTGGTGTAACTTTTAATTTTGAATTAATAGATAGAAACAAAATAAAAAGTAAACCGATATAAACTGAGAAATATAAAAATTTAAAATTGTGGGTAAAACTTCTAAAATATTCGTTAGCACGGTATCGAAAACTCGCAGATAAAAAATAATACAAAAAGATTAATTTCTCCAAGACTGAGTAACTGTCTACTTATCTATTGTTATTACATCGATTGACTTCTTGTCTTTGTCTCTTTGTCTCTGTCTCTGTCTGAGTAAAGCGCTTTTGCCTTAAGCCTCTGACTTTCTTACTGCTCTATATAAGTTGTCATATAAACTAAACTGAACTAAAGTATTGTAATAAAATATAAATGTTTCTAAGAATCAGCTGTAATTAAGAATTAACGTAGATAAATGTGAAATGATAAGATAAAAGTTTTAGCACATCGCCTAAAGTGTTCAGTCGTTCTAATGATCATGGATGCCATCAGTCAAATGAACCTGTTGACCTCGTGTGCATTTACCTTCATAGGTGCCACTGGACAGGTAGGATTGACTGGAGCCACAGGTGTAGTAGGCATCACGGGCAGAACAGGTGCAGTGGGACCCAGAGGAGTTCTGGGAACCATCGGACGAACGGGCGCCACTGGACCAACTGGCCCCAATGGACAGCCGGGCATTCAGGGAAGAGACGGAGGACAAGGACCCACCGGATCCACCGGTGCCACCGGTGGATCCGGAACAACTGGACTGCAAGGTGTCACAGGTGGCAGAGGTAGAACCGGTGTCACCGGGTCCACCGGATCGGCGGGATCTACAGGATTCACCGGTCCTACGGGAGCCACTGGTTCTACTGGAGTGGTCGGGTCGACCGGAAGCAGTGGTCCATCCGGTCTAATTGGGGCGGTTGGTCTTAACGGTCCCCGGGGTTCGGATGGTTTCACCGGAGCGCCTGGAATCGACGGAGACACGGGAGCTACAGGTGAACAGGGACCCACAGGACTACCGGGACCACCAGGATCCGGCGGCCCTTTGGGCCAGTCGGGACTACGGGGCCTATCTGGGGCGATCGGCCCCTCGGGTCAACCAGGAAGGGTCGGAGCGACGGGTCGACCCGGCATTTCAGGCGGCTTTGGGTCGACTGGATCAACAGGAGCGACAGGAGGCGCAGGATCAACTGGCTTAACGGGAATTACAGGCGGAACCGGATTTGACGGACCAGTCGGATCGACAGGCTCCACAGGATCATCCGGATCTTCTGGAACAATAGGGGAACAAGGAACCGATGGCCCCGGTGGATCGGCTGGTTCTTCCGGACCTGCTGGTTTGACTGGATCGACTGGGGCCACTGGGTTAACCGGACCAACTGGAACAGAAGGAAGTCCTGGTCTGAATGGCGACCCTGGATCAACGGGACTTCAAGGTCCAGTCGGAAATCCAGGTAGCTATGACGTAGTCAAACACCTGACCGTTTGCACAGAATGCGTGCAATGCATGCGTTGAATGTTTCTGCGATTGCTTTTGGGTTAAGAGCTCTTGGCTGGTGCTTTGTAGGCACTCCTGGTGAGAATGGCATTATGGGATCTCAAGGTCAAACAGGAACTTCCGGTTTCACTGGATCCACTGGTGGCACCGGATTTGATGGTAGAGCAGGGGCAACCGGAAGAGTAGGATTCACGGGGTCAACTGGTGCAACAGGATTTCGGGGTCCTTCCGGAAACGTCGGATCACCAGGAGAAGGCGGTCCTCAGGGATCGTCTGGACAAGCGGGATCCACCGGATTCACAGGAGAAGCAGGCACAGGCGGATTTCCTGGAGAACCCGGAGCAGCAGGTCTTCAAGGACCCAGAGGTGTAACTGGAGCAACTGGCACCACCGGAAACACAGGTGATTCCGGATTAACAGGACGTCCGGGGCCTACAGGCGCCACTGGATTAGCAGGTACACCAGGACTCAACGGCATCACAGGTGCAACAGGAAATGTCGGATCTACAGGTAAACCAATCAATTATTTGTCCATTCTACAATCCAAATATAATCGAGCATTTCGCAAAATATGCAACTTCTTCAGTGTATATAAATTAGAATTTTCAATTTTTAAAAGAACTTATTTTTACAAAACTAGCAACTGTCTCATTGATTAAAGACTTGCATTGTCAGGTATTCCTGGTGGAGGTGGACCTCAAGGTATCTTCGGTGGCACCGGTGCGACTGGTTTTCCAGGTAACACTGGATCACCCGGAATTACTGGAGGAACAGGAAGCACAGGTGCCACCGGCCCCGAAGGATTCGCCGGAAGCACGGGACAGTCGGGAGGTACAGGTCGATTAGGCTCTCCTGGAAGGGGAGGATCAACAGGCGAGACCGGATCCACGGGACGGACAGGTCAACCAGGCAGCACCGGAAGCACCGGCAGTCAAGGAGTGACCGGTGCAGTGGGACCGGTGGGGGCTCAGGGTTCCCCAGGGCAGCAGGGCGCCAGTGGGGCTGCGGGGCCTAGAGGAAGCCCTGGATTAGATGGAACAAGAGGAGGAGATGGCATCAATGGTGCAATCGGTGCAACTGGAGCAACAGGAGGACAAGGCGAAAGAGGTAGATTCATAGATAATAATAATAATAATAATAATAATAATAATAATAATAATAATAATAATAATAATAATAAATAGGGTTTAGAATGGTTCAGTAGAATCTGTCCTGTATAAAGAGACAATTGTCGATTGATAATTGTTCTTCCCATGATAGAAAAGCGAAAATGGTATCTATGTCAAATTTTTTGCTTAGACTTATATTAAAAAGATCTTCCGTTTCCAGTGGCGTAGCCAGGATTCCAAAGTAGAGGACACATCGACATTTTTTTCATAAAAGTCTTGACGAACCTTACTGTGAACTGTTAGCCCTTTCAATTTTCTTTCTCTCTCCTCAATCTCATATACTGCCTCCCTCCAACTACTCACAGGTTTTGCGCGAATCACTCGACCGCTCCCACTCAAGATAGGGCCACGCCTGCCCCCTTCGCCCCCAGTGGCTACGCCAATGTCGTTAGCACCAGTAGTCCTGTTTTGTGTTTGTTATTACGACATTCGCAGAAATGTTATTTCTCTCAAAGTAACAATCGTCCGATTTCTCTGCATTCAACTTCTACAGATCGCCTATTTTGAAATGCAATTGGTTTTACAAACGACGGTAACACAATAGCATTACCTGTGAAGTTTTAGCAGCAACTGCTATTTTGTCACACCTGCATAGGACCCGTTGGTGCCACTGGATTTATTGGACCTCACGGATATACAGGATTATCAGGATCGCCTGGTGAAAACGGGTCACCTGGACTGCCAGGAGGCGCTGGCAGCACCGGTCCAACGGGAGCATCCGGTTCCCGCGGGCGGATTGGCAGCATCGGTCCGCCAGGTTCCGAAGGAAACGCCGGGGCCACCGGAAGCGCCGGATCCACCGGTGCCACCGGAAGCCCCGGAGCGACTGGATTCGCTGGCCCGTCGGGGCCGGTGGGGCTAGACGGGGCCGATGGATCGGCGGGTCCAGCTGGGACAATCGGGGCCACCGGTTCCACCGGATCTACCGGAATCTCTGGGCCTCGTGGAGTGACTGGAGCCACCGGAGCCACCGGTGGCACTGGCCAGACAGGAGTCTTTGGTATTTCTTCATTTCCGTTTTTTTAAATGCAAGATTTATTTGTTAATTCCTAAGAAACAATTTGCGTGTATCAGGCATTCAATTGGCCTGGTGTACCTCCATGCTTCACATATTGTCATTTATTGCCAAGACAATATCAATCATATTTTCAACGATAAATTTCAAACCGTGAGAATTACTGTATACTGCCAGAAAGTTCAATTCAAAATATTAACATTTGAATATTGATTCGTTTCATTGCTCTCGAAATCTTCTTAAATCAAAGCGGATTAGAATTGCCAGTGGAAGAATAATAAATGGAACTTTAGGAGGCTAAGTAAGCCTGTGTGGCCAACGATTTTGTAATAAGAATTCCACATGTACATTTCCAATAGTCGAAAATATTTGCGTACTAACACATACACATGTATACAGCAGAACTGCTTGTACTACAAAGACTGACCACCCTAGAATTATATATATATATATATATATATATATATATATATATATATCAATTAAATGCCGACAATTGTATATAAATATATTCGTGAGCGTACGAAGCTGTGAACAGGTTGTTTAGATAATTCGGTGATTTTATTTTAAAATCAGGGGAGGCAGGGCCTTCTGGTGTACCTGGACCTTCCGGCTTCTTTGGAGGCGGTGGAACACCAGGTGGTCTAGGAGCGACTGGCACGGCAGGCGCCACCGGTGCAACAGGGATTCGCGGAATAACAGGTAGAGCAGGTGCGACAGGTGCGGTCGGCCCACCGGGATCACCGGGATTCCAAGGACTCGCTGGATCCATCGGAGAATCGGGAGGATCCGGATCTCAAGGCGTCCAAGGTTTCACTGGTCAGACGGGACGGCAGGGATCATCTGGGTCCACGGGGCCGGGGGAACTCCGGGGGCCTCTGGTGCTGGAGGGCGAACGGGTGGCACGGGGGCCACTGGAGCAACCGGCGCGTTTGGTTCTCGGGGGATAACTGGAGCAACGGGATGGACTGGATCAACTGGAGCCAGTGGAGCGTCTGGATTGCCAGGTCAGCCTGGAATGGCTGGATCGTCTGGACCTCAAGGTCCTGTTGGTAATATTGGAACTCCAGGAAATGGCGGAGGCATAGGAGTTACTGGGGCAACTGGCTTCACTGGTATTTCTGGAAACACCGGATTTTCAGGATCACCTGGAAAGACTGGTACAGTTCTCATTTTCCAGTGTTTTATTCAGGCCTGTTTGGGGGGGGATTCCTCCCCAAACCACAAAATTCCCCCCAAAATCCCAGCACTGACAACTTTTTGCATTAAACGGTCTCTCTCTTCCCCTCCAGTCAAGTCAATTCACCCAGCAAAGGCATTGGGTTTGGATAAAACACTGCTCATTCGCATAACAGCATTTCTTTACTTTGAAGATTAAAGTATGACGTAACTTTTATCGTTCTGTAACCTAAAATGCTGGTTTAAACTGTGTACAAATTTCAATGCAGCATCAAAGAGTAAGTTCTCGAATGTGTTTAGATGTCATTAATTAAGCTTAAAAGCTAAAAATTGAACTTAAAAGACTGCGAAGTGCTGTAAACATCCGGCTGATCAAGAATCTATAATTTATTCATCGATTTTTAATTAATGAGCAAATTTATTTTTGATAACTTAATTATAGATTAATTCAGATTGTTATTCATTTTAGTCTGTTTATTTATTTATAAATTCATCCGCCATTTTCTGCAAATATAGCCTAATAATCCCCCAATTCAAATATAATTAATTAATTCATTGATTCACCTGTGCAACTTTTCAATGACTGAATGTTCACCTGATGTGAATGTTTGATGCATTTTCTGCATAATATGTATTACCTTTTTACCTGTTCAGGTGCCACTGGATCATTTGGATTCAGTGGTGCCACTGGCAGCAGTGGTAGCTCTGGAATAATCGGTCCCACTGGATCGAATGGTCAGGTTGGAAGTACTGGAGCAGTTGGAACAGCAGGTGAAAGGGGCGCTACTGGAGAAACAGGTGCAGTGGGATATACAGGTAGCTCTGGGTCAACAGGTAGAATCGGATGGACAGGTGCCACTGGGCCTTCTGGGGACTTTGGCCAGAGGGGTCCAACTGGTGCCACTGGCCAGCGAGGACCCAATGGGTCAACTGGACCCACTGGAGCAGCGGGCGTCGCCGGAAGCAGCGGCCAAATGGGAGCAACGGGAGCTACGGGAGTTCAAGGTCATACGGGTTCACCAGGGTCACAGGGTCAACCGGGAGCAGAGGGTTTCACGGGACAGCCTGGAGCGCAGGGATCCCCCGGGCGCACTGGATCCACGGGACAGACCGGATCGACCGGATCCGATGGCGTCGCTGGCGTTCCCGGTTCCCAGGGTCCTCGAGGAACTCCTGGTATTAGAGGACTCACTGGAGCCACAGGTTAGCAACATTCCGAATATTTAAATAATCCACAGTGTTTGAATGTCAATTATACAAATGTAAATAATGTTAGAATAGAATATATAAATAATTAAATATTTATTGCAATAGCAAAGTCTACTTAGGCCGTCAATTACGTCTTTCATATGCAATTTTAGCATTGACAAAATGAGACAAGAGAAGTCTTCTGTTAATTCCCATAGTAAGACGTTAATTAATTTCATTCCGCAAACCTTTCTAACTTTATTCACAGGAGCAAGAGGTCAGTTTGGAGTTCCTGGTGTCGAGGGTTTCCGAGGGCCACAAGGGGTGCCCGGAACACCCGGAGCCAACGGCGGAATCGGGGTTACAGGTGCCACTGGAACGACAGGTCCGCAAGGAAACGTCGGTACTATTGGCTCGAGTGGAAACAGTGGAGCCACTGGAGCAGCTGGATTGACAGGAAGCCAGGGATCAACAGGAGCAACAGGTGGCATCTTATTATAATTCATTTTCAAGTTAGAAACCTTTTCGTGACATCAATAGTTATGCAGTTCTTGCAAGATGCTTAACCCCACAAAATTGTCATCTATGACTAGAATGTTGAATTCATAAACATTTAATAGAACTAATAATTTCTAATGAGTTTTAGCACTTACCTTCTCCAGGTTCTTCAGGAAGCCGTGGTCCAACAGGTGCAACAGGTGTTAGAGGCAACGGCGGTGCAACAGGTATCTCCGGCCCAGATGGAGCAACAGGTGTCCGAGGATTCAATGGAGCCCAGGGTGCAGCTGGACAGACGGGATCCAGTGGATCTGGCGGTCTCACGGGCGCCTCTGGAGCGACCGGTTTCACCGGACAGACGGGATTCAGCGGACCAACAGGATCAACAGGACTTATTGGGCAAACAGGATCGCCCGGAGTGCAGGGCATTCAAGGAATAGGCGGTTCAACTGGGCAGACAGGAGCAACTGGAATTCCCGGACGTACTGGATCAACTGGAGATACAGGTTCCGTTGGCGTGGTCGGACAGTCCGGGACAGGTGGTCTGCCTGGCCCAACGGGGTCAACAGGTCAATAATCTATAAATAGAAAGCTCTTGTGTTGGCGTTGGTGCGTTAAATTGTCGTGAATGGTAGTTTTATCTGTTAGAAGTGGGTGAATAAAAAGTTTGTTCCAAAGGAATTGAAATTGCTTTCAGGTGCTACTGGATTTTCTGGATCTGCCGGACTGCCTGGTTCTCTTGGACCAACTGGTTGGCCAGGGTCGGGCGGACAGTTTGGGTCGACCGGTGCAACCGGGTTGCCAGGCAACCGTGGAAATACTGGTGCCACCGGAGTCTTTGGCCCAAGAGGAGAAGTCGGTGAGCGGGAAAAGCGGTTTCTGACGTCATTCGTCGATAGCCTAATATTAAAAACCGTTTATATTCGAATTTTAATCAGGGCCTAAGAAATGAAGTCTTAAGCAATGATTTCGTTAATTGTGATCGCAGATCAGTGCCTGATCCTGATGATATCGAGCAAGCGGACATATTGATTAATATATTTATCTTATTTTAATATTTATTTTATTTTAACCAGCCATGTGCACACTGATGTTTTTATCCTTAAAAGTCTTCATCTTATGCACAAGTCATTATCATAATGGAGCTAAAGAAGGTTTTAAGAGATTGCTTCATGACATTCTGTACTCGAAAAACTCAGCAATTGAATAATAATAATTATAAGGTAATTCGTCATTGTGCAAACGCTGCGTATTCACATTTCCATGGGCCATGATTGTGCAGTGTGCCTATTAATGTCATGATATTAATAGAAACTTAATTGATTTTCCAGACACTTTTATTAATTATGACAATTTTGCTCATAGGAAATTCTGGAGAAGACGGTTTGACTGGCAGCACAGGGTCAAGCGGATCCGGTGGATTTACCGGGTTCACGGGGGTACAAGGACCTCCAGGTGTCACTGGTGGAACTGGTGTCACTGGATTCAGTGGATTGCCGGGAAGAAGTGGAGATACAGGATCTTCTGGAGTGGTGGGTAGGACCGGATCCACCGGAGCAACTGGAGCACGCGGTGTTTCTGGTCGTGACGGTCTACTCGGGTCCACGGGAGTCAGAGGGGATCAAGGGGCCCAAGGTGTACAGGGGCCATCCGGTGGTGCTGGAATACTCGGATCAACTGGAAACATTGGAGCAACTGGTTCATCTGGAAACTCTGGTGCCTTGGGAAATCCGGGACGAACTGGATCCTCTGGAGCTGTTGGACAGATTGGCAGCAAAGGAAACACGGGATCGACTGGGGTCACTGGTTACACTGGGGCAACAGGTTTCATCGGAGCCACTGGCCAAACAGGTAGACAATTGTTTGAAACTGACTTAACAATAATAATAATAATAATAATAATAATAATAATAATAATAATAATAATAATAATAATAATAATAATAATAATAATAATAATAATAATAATAATAATAATAATAATAATAATAATAATAAGAATAATAATAACGTGATTTGAACTGCTTTAGTCTTTAGAAGGCATGATAAACCTACATGAAAACCACTGTATATTATATATTTATACTTCTGTTGATCAATTTCTTCAGTTGAGTGCCCATAGAACAGGTGTTGGTTTGTTGGATTTCAAAAATTTTGAAACGACAAAATTAACCTTGGACATTAGCAAAGTCAGGTCACTCGTTGGCGTATCAGGGTCAGAACAATAATCTATGTGATGAAAATTAAGGCCTTTCGTTTAAATAATTCTGTTGGTCACATTTCAACTTCTGTGGTTCCATCCTGAGAATTGTATGACGTTTCTCAAACAGTGTTCTGCCAAAGATTTTCAATTGAAGAGAGTGACATTCCTGAAGAACTGTTAATTGTGTATCTCTATAGCAACAAGTTCAAAATCTCTTCTATGGAGAAATTTCTTACATTTCCATTTCTTGCATCTGCTTTTAGGCTTTTGATTTGAATATTTTTAAAGACGCTTAGAAATTCAGAAATCAGACAGGAGGAACAACATTTTTCATCATGATCTGCCAATTACGATTGATGAGATTAAGTTCTTGTTTATGTTCTTTCAGGATTCTCTGGGCTTCGGGGCCAGCCAGGTTCTCCGGGGTCTGTTGGGTCAAACGGGTTCACCGGAAATCCTGGAATAACCGGAGCAACTGGGTCACGAGGATCAACGGGCAGCTTGGGCAGCAGTGGTTTGGTCGGGATGCCTGGACAACAAGGTCCAACCGGAGCTCTTGGACTTCCAGGTATATCCGGACCCACAGGTAATTCTGGAGACAGCGGAGCTACAGGATTCACCGGAGCAACTGGACTGTCTGGTTCTCGAGGTCGAACTGGGTCGACTGGATTCACGGGTCAGGGTGGACGAACTGGAGCCACTGGACTCACCGGACAGCAGGGCTTCACTGGTCTGTTGTTGGATTCTACTATATTTCGATGCAATAGTAATACAGTCAAACACAGCCAATATCCTATCTAAGAGGATGCTCAGACTGTATGCATTGGGATTAGCATTGAGTTGAGGGTATACAAACTATTGACGATTTGGTAATGCAGCGACATTAGAGTCTTCATTTTGCAGGAATTGATGCTATATAGGCATTTATGAGTTTGACTGTAGTTTTGCTTCAGTCTAACGTAGTCATTGACTAGATTACTTTATGTCTGAAATTCATGGCATAATTCCTCACTTGAAACCATTTATTGTCTTTCTCAAGGAATCAACGCAAATCAGGCATTTATGCGTACAAATAAAATGATGTTCCCAGTAATTAAAAGCTTAGTGTCTTCTACTTTGTCATTCGCGTGGATGATTCATATAAAGCAGCGTCCACGACCTCAACAGTTCAACAGATTTGTTATTTTTTCACGAACGGGTTGAAATTATGAGAGATGTAACATTCGTAGACAAATTCTTTGAAACATTTCCTTCTCTAGATGACTGATATAGCGCGTATGTACTGGTGTTTAAGTCAAAATACTTCTGCCTTAAAATTAACTTTAAAACACCGAGCCAACTTATCTGAGAATCAATGCAATTTTCCAAAGAATTTTTGTAAAGAAACACATTGCTTAACGCATTACAACGTTTAATCGCGTTGTTTATATTTATATGTCGCCCTAAGGATTCTGGGTTATAGCATTGTTACGCAAAGGCTTCTGGGTAACAGCGTTGTTACGCAAAGGATTCTGGGTTATAGCGTTGTTGACAATGATCAGTGACCCGTTGACCGCTTTCCCTGGCCTAATTATGAAATTCAAAAAAATCCGCGACCCCCTCATTTTCTATTGTCCACTTATAGGCAGGCCACGGCAAATTTCCTAATCGTTGGCCTAAAACGGGGGTCGATACATACTACGCGAGATCAGCTTATGGACGAACATTATCAGTCACATTAATATCTATTCAAGTGATAAACAGAGAGAGAGAGGGAAACTTTGTCCATACATATTCTCATTCGGCCCAGTTGTTATTATTAAATAGGGTTGTCCTCTTTTTGACCCCTGTCCGCGTCCGGGCGGCTTTTCAGACAAAGTCCGGGTTTGTCCGGGTTTTGGTCCTCCCGATATTTAGAAATTGTAAAACAGGCGTTTTTGACCGTCTCAAGCCTCAGCCCATTTTGACTATAATTATTGATAATAATGACCAGAATGAGATAGGCATACTTTCACTACCGTCTTAGGGGCTGTCCATTAATTACCAACAATTTTAGGGAGTTGAAAAAGTTTGACAGTTGTTGAGTGTTGAGTCTGTTGACAGGGGTCAAGAGAAGTTGACGTTAACAATTTCACTTTTAATTACAATGGAAAAAGCATGGCAAAAAGATCACCAACACCACATTTTGACAATCGATCAACAAAAATGGTAAAAATGGTCATCACCCTAAAAATAATAAACGTGTTATTGGGACCTGTCATTGATCTGGGCTTTTGACATAATTATTGGAAATTTGACAGTTGTTGACAAGAGGGTCAAAGATTAACAAAATTGTTGACATATATAATGGACAGCCCCTTGTAAATTTTAGTAATTTTCTTAGTATTTATAATAATAATAATAATAATAATAATGTGATTTTAGGTTTAGGAGGCTATTAAAAACCACTGATCTGCATTCAATAACCTAGTTTATCTAGATAGCCTGATAAACAGAGAAACTGTTCCATTTGTCCAAACCCTTTGTTTTTCCATGGACAACCCTATTCTCAATTAAAGCAAATTTGTACTGTATTGAGATTTCATACCGCGAGTCCGTATTTGTTATTATTAAAGATCTTTAACCCTATTATTAAAGATCTTTGAAGCTAATCCCGTAGATGATCATTTTGAATATCATCTTTCAAAGGGTCGTTTGGTGTCTTTGGGTCGACCGGTCTGCCGGGGTCAACTGGTGCTTCTGGACTTACGGGAAACACAGGAGGTACTGGTCAGACCGGATCATCTGGCGCCCAGGGACTGCAGGGTTCAATCGGGGCCTCAGGGCCTACGGGAGACCGGGGTGTAACCGGTGCCACTGGCCAGACTGGTTTCACGGGTAAGCATCTAAGGGTGACAGCAATCTTACTCGTGGAATGATCAAATACGTCACTCCTGATCTCACCTGATTGGCGTGACGTCATTCAATCAATGTTTTCAGGCTTCTGTTTATGGCGTTGCGTGTACATGATGCTTAGTGTCTGTCATAAAACAGAAATATGGTTTAGTTAGTAAGTAAGATCATCAGCGGATACACGAAAGCCAGGTCTCACGGGATTCAGTTTTATGGGCAATTTACCCGGCATTTAAACATAATAAAATACGAACTTTGTCTTTATTGAAAGATAGAAACGCTTAGAAAAATAGGCAACACATGCAATGGAAATCGCGTTCGTAATAAAGGCGTCTATAGAACCTCTTCTCTATGTTAGACTCAGTTAAAATAATAATTCTCTGCCCAAGAATCTTTCAACTATATTTTATTAAGTGAAATATTCAGTTTTGAAGCCTATCTGAGTACAATGATTCTTGGCTGAATTTTCGTCTTCAGATACTTTGAGGGTCTGATGATGATGATGATGATGATGATGATGATGATGATGATGATGATGATGATTGTGACTGTAGGACCAAGAGGAGATTTGGGTTCAACTGGAGCACCTGGCCAACCTGGTCGACTTGGTTCCATCGGAAAGAGTGGATCTACTGGCACGACAGGTTCCAGTGGTGCTACAGGTTCCACAGGTAGCACCGGTGCAACAGGTATTCAAGGTGCAGACGGCTACACTGGGGCCAGCGGTCAGACAGGTGCTCCTGGTTTTCTTGGTGCATCAGGTGCAACAGGACAGACTGGGAGAACAGGTGCTACCGGAAGTTCAGGGCCTCGTGGACCCACGGGTGGCAGCGGTGTCACAGGAACTCGAGGACTGACAGGAGCGACAGGGACAGTTGGATCACCGGGCCTAGCAGGTGGCTCTGGACTTATAGGTTCAACCGGTGCGATTGGAGTCGGTGGGGCCACGGGAAATACCGGAAGTCCTGGTGCTTCTGGACCAACTGGGCCTTCTGGTGACTTTGGTGCAACAGGAAACAATGGACAACGAGGCACAGTCGGCCGCACTGGATCAACGGGAACCACAGGAGGAACTGGATCTACGGGAAGTACAGGTATCAGAGGTGCTACTGGATCGACTGGGCGAATCGGCTTTGTTGGATCAATTGGATCACAAGGTCAGATGGGTGCAGACGGCAATACGGGAGCAAGTGGTTCTCCAGGCTTTATGGGGTCAACTGGTGCAACCGGATTCAGTGGAACAACAGGAAGTAGTGGAGCAACTGGCACCAGAGGGAGAACCGGAGCCACCGGAGCTACTGGTGCCACTGGAAATGAGGGATCAACAGGTGGTACTGGTTCAATTGGATCCAGCGGTGCCACAGGGCTCCAGGGCTTTACCGGAAATCGAGGTGCAACAGGTGAGTAAACGATGCCATAAAAATTGCAAAGAATTCCAGAAAATATTCGCGTAGAGGCCCCCGCAGAGAAATTGTTCCACAAAAATCTCAGAAAACTATTTCAATTCTTTTGCAGAAAAGCAAAAGCATGCTCTGAGTAATTTATTGGTTTTTTCTTTATTTTTTAAAAAAATCCGTGTTTGTTGTTAAGGATTTAGCGGAACGAATGGACAGACTGGAGCCACTGGTCGACTTGGAGTCCGGGGACCCACAGGAGCCACCGGATCCATGGGTTTCACTGGAAGCACTGGCACTGAAGGCCGGATAGGTTGGACAGGAAACTCCGGTTCAACAGGTACCACAGGTGTGCAAGGATTCACAGGTGCCACAGGTCGGATAGGCCAATTGGGTCCTACAGGTGCCACAGGTATTTCTGGCTCCGTCGGTGACACAGGGATGACTGGATTCAGCGGTGGAAGAGGACCCACAGGAGCAACTGGAGCACGTGGAACTGTGGGTCGCAAAGGTTTTACCGGAAACACTGGAGCAACTGGAGCAATTGGTTCCACAGGGTTCACCGGTTTCACCGGAAACACTGGTCGCACCGGATCAACAGGTGTGGCAGGGATCACAGGTGGATTTGGTGGTACAGGTGCCGCTGGGCAGTTGGGACCAATTGGGGCTACCGGAATTCAGGGGCCAATTGGATCCCCCGGATTGAGCTCATTCGGCGGACCCTCTGGATCTCTGGGTGCAACTGGGAGTTCTGGCTTCATTGGAAGTTCCGGAGCAACTGGAGCTACTGGATCTAGCGGTGATGGTGGAGCGACTGGTTCCTCTGGTTCAACTGGAATCATTGGTGCAACTGGAGCGGGTGGACTGCAAGGCGTTGTTGGATCCACTGGACAACCAGGACTGGAAGGTTCAACTGGATCTACCGGAAACACCGGTCCGTCCGGTCCCACTGGGGCTACTGGAACATCCGGATTGAGAGGAAGCACAGGTATTTTCCATGAACAAAACATAAGTTTATTGTTTATTTTTCAACTCAAAAACTCAAAACATAAAAGTCATGTTGTAAAATAGTTTGGTCGTTATAAGTACTCAATTATAGAAGAAATGAAGATTAATTAATATAGAAATCAATGATCATTAGCCGAATATCAATGCATATAAAAATGAGATGCTTTATACTTAACTAAATATCAGAGTACAGGTACGATGAATTTGATCGATCGATCAATCAGTTTATTAGCATGAAAACAAAATTCATTGCTGTTTCTATTCAATTGTGGCGCATTCATTTACCAATCGATAGACAAAATTGTGATCGGGTTGTGAGAAAAATTCTAAAGAAATTATTGCGGTATTATTATTTAATATTGTTGAATCTAATTTTAACAGAGCGCCTTGACATAATTATAATACATAGTTGCTATATTCTGCCACATGGTAATATTTTGAGACATGATACAGTGCAAAATCTTTAGTCAAACGAGGCAAAACAGCACAACACGATGCTTATGAGATTAACAGTCAGTGGCGGCTCCACCGGGGGGGCAGGGGGACCCGTGCCCCCTATTGAGTGCCTACCCCCCAGTGATCCCCCTGTTGGGACCCTATACTTAATGATACATACATTAAACAACAAATGGTTGGCCCCCCATGATTAGAAGTTGCCACCCCAACGGCCCCCCACTTGCCAAATCCTGGAGCCGCCACTGTTAACAGTATAATAGTTAAGTTGGTTTAAGTTTGCTGCTATTAATGTATTAAGTTTAGGGTCTTTGCAGTGTCTCTCTAGTGCTTAAATGAATAGATAAAATGCTAATGAACTTAGTTAATGACAATTGATATTTTCTCATCAGGTACATTTGGACGGTCTGGAGTGGTCGGAGAGAGTGGTGCTACTGGATTTACTGGATCACCGGGACTCGTTGGTTCGACTGGTAGCACTGGATCAACAGGGGCATCCGGAATAGCCGGAAATCTGGGAGGAAGTGGATTCAGCGGAGTACGTGGACCGACTGGAGTCACCGGGACTACTGGTGCCAGTGGACCAACCGGTTCTCAAGGTCTTCAAGGTGTAACTGGATCGACTGGAACAACGGGATTGTCTGGTTCCACTGGATCCACTGGCGTCTCTGGTCCTCCGGGAATACAGGGAATACGTGGAAGAACCGGAGCGACAGGATCGAGGGGAAATGCTGGTGTACCTGGAGCTGCAGGTGGCGAAGGCTCCAATGGAGTTAATGGAGGAATAGGGCGGACAGGTGCCACGGGCATCACTGGGGGCACCGGACCAACTGGGTCAGTTGGAACTGCAGGAATTCAAGGTTTTTCTGGATTTACAGGGGCCACAGGTACTAATGGGGTGACAGGTGCTACAGGAATTACAGGCGTACCTGGACGTGCCGGCGACCCTGGCGCCACTGGAGCAACAGGAGCAACTGGAATAACTGGAGCAACTGGGTCTTCAGGCCGTGGTGGAATTGCTGGAGCTACAGGAAGAAGCGGTTCTCCTGGTTCTACGGGACACACTGGAGCAAAAGGAGCGCCTGGACGCTCTGGAGACTTTGGTCAAAGTGGACCTGCAGGGAACACCGGAAGCACAGGTGCTGCAGGTGTATTCGGACCTCAAGGAGCGCGTGGTGTTGATGGCCTCAACGGATCACCTGGGCCAACAGGTGCAACAGGTACGGTTGGAGTTACAGGTTTGGGCGGAAATCAGGGTAGTCGAGGAGGATCTGGAGCGACAGGCGTCACCGGATCTTCAGGTGAAACTGGTTTACCTGGACTTGTAGGAGCATCCGGCGCAACTGGAAACACGGGACAGGGCGGAGCTGTTGGATTTCCTGGTGCAACCGGTAGACCAGGTGATACTGGACTGTCTGGTCAGTCTGGCGACACCGGTGCAACAGGAATTACAGGATCTCTGGGTTTTCCAGGTCATCCTGGAGACACAGGAACTACAGGCGCATCTGGAAATGTAGGATCTACTGGATACACTGGACTCTCAGGTCAACCAGGTGGCACAGGTAGGTCAGGTAGCGCTGGAAGAATTGGATCCATAGGGTCAACTGGAGCATCTGGTGTCAGTGGATTGCCTGGATTTACTGGTTTTACCGGCTTTACCGGAAGTATTGGTACCACGGGATCGACGGGATTTACTGGACTGACTGGAGCAACTGGAGAAACTGGAGCAGCAGGCATAGCGGGAGGAACTGGCGCCACTGGACACACGGGGTCTTCTGGTCAGTCGGGAACCAGTGGATCAACTGGAAATGTAGGCATCGCTGGATCAACAGGATCAACAGGACCCACGGGATCATTGGGAGGAACCGGTGCTACTGGCACGATCGGACAGACTGGTTCCACGGGAATTCTTGGTCCCGACGGAGCTCGAGGCTCAATTGGCGCCACCGGGGCACAAGGACTATCTGGATCACCTGGCATTTCAGGTGACGCAGGTAATTCAGGCAATCGGGGATCAAATGGTCGCGCTGGAATACCTGGCCCACAAGGTTCTGCAGGAGCAGTTGGGTTGACTGGTTCCACAGGTACTGTAGGAAACACAGGACAAACTGGACCTCTGGGTGAAACCGGGGCAACCGGTCCTAATGGTGCTTTTGGCTCCCAGGGATTTACAGGTGCAACAGGTGCAACTGGTCCGACTGGCAGCGATGGCGACACAGGTGATAGAGGGTTTACTGGAGGGACGGGACTTCCAGGTGCAACTGGTCTCACAGGAGCGACAGGTGCGGTGGGCGGTACGGGGTTTCTCGGAAGCGTAGGTGCTACTGGAGCTTCAGGTGTTGGCGGTAGTAATGGTCAGTCTGGTTTGCAGGGGGCCTCTGGAGCAACGGGACAAGTAGGCCCCCAAGGAAGTACTGGAAGCAGAGGATTCACAGGATCAACTGGATCATCTGGAGCCACTGGTTCACCTGGTCAGGTGGGAGAAACTGGAGTTACTGGTCGTCAAGGCATCAAAGGAAACATTGGAGCGAGTGGAGCAGTGGGAGATCCAGGATCTACAGGTAGTCATAACGACTCACATCGCCAATTGGACAAACGATGCAGACATTTTATTCTAGGGCTGCGGATAGTAACGATTAATTAATCGATTAATCGCTAAAAATTTTATTCGATTAATTTTCCGATTAATTTTTTTAGTATTTTGGTTACTTACTTACTTAAATGCTACTTATCTATAAGATTTCTATTTCCATTCAGACAACAATGACGAGTAATGAAAGCAATGTGGCAGATAGGGGGCAGTGTTTATTCTAGGCGCCTAGACATTGGGGGGGGGAGTTTAAAATGTTTGGGGGACAAAGTTCGGCCTGTTGTTGATAACCTCCCCCCCCAAAAAAAATTTTAAAGCTGACAAGCAAAAAAGGTCATCGCGTATATTTAAAAGGTAATTCTGTAATTCTTATCTTTTTTCCCTCCCCAAGTACCGAAAAAACACCCCTCGTCAAATTATTTTAAATTCATTCAATCAATTTTATGTCGTGCAGTAAGTTAATAATTAATTGTTATCTGCGTTCTCTCTTAGGGAGTTATGGCACAACTGGATCGACCGGAAGTGCAGGAAGTCCGGGATCTCGTGGTGAAACCGGATTTTCAGGACTCATTGGCAGAACCGGATCTACAGGATTTTCTGGGGCTACAGGCGTTTCCGGTGCAGCTGGATTTACTGGATCAACCGGTATGACTGGTCCCACTGGATCGGTTGGCTCTACTGGAATGACTGGTTCCCGCGGGCAACCTGGATCAGGTGGAGCACTAGGACGCACCGGTGACGCAGGTAATAATGGAGCCGTTGGAGCAACCGGAGCGACAGGCGCACCTGGTGAAATTGGTGAAGGAGGAAGACCAGGTGGTACAGGTGCGAATGGAAGGACTGGAGCGAGTGGAGCTACAGGCTCAACTGGAATCACGGGTCTTTTTGGTTTGACAGGCTATGCTGGTCAAACCGGAAACACAGGAGTGACTGGATCACGAGGATCTAACGGATTTACCGGAGTGACAGGATCGACTGGTCAGACAGGATCTCAAGGTAATGCAGGTGATACAGGATCCACCGGATTCACAGGTGTAGCAGGTTTTTCAGGAAACGTTGGCCTTCCTGGAAGAAGTGGTCAAAGCGGCGATGCCGGATCAAGTGGTGGAAGAGGCCAACCTGGAGTGTCCGGTCGTACTGGAACTGCGGGTAACACTGGATCATCGGGAGCTATTGGAAATCGTGGTCCAGTTGGTGTCACAGGTTCAACTGGAATTTCAGGAGTGGCCGGTATTCAAGGTTCGACTGGACTCACTGGCCAGGATGGGTCAGTTGGTTTTACTGGTGAAGCTGGACGAAACGGCGTCACCGGTCAGGCAGGACTGATCGGACCCATTGGCTCTGTCGGTCTATCGGGTAACACCGGAAGTTCCGGTGCCTCTGGTCGCAGCGGTACAGTTGGACGCATTGGTGAAACTGGATCGACGGGTGCGACTGGTCCGGCAGGAATAACTGGACGGACCGGATCAACCGGATCGACCGGACCCAGCGGAACTGTTGGAGGACCTGGTCTGAACGGATTCACCGGATCCACCGGAGCAACTGGCGTCGTCGGACAGTCGGGCGGAACTGGAGCAACTGGGCAAGTGGGAGCACCAGGAGTTATGGGCGCCAGTGGAAATACCGGATCGACGGGATTTCGTGGACCGACTGGAGCGACCGGTGCCGCTGGAGTATCCGGTTCACAGGGACGGACAGGGGCCTCTGGATGGACTGGGCAAAGTGGAAACACAGGTGACGGTTTCTTCCTTTCCTTTTAATTGGCCAAAATAATAGAGTGATAATTATTGTATGCAAAGTATATTTGTCTGCTGCCTGAAATCAATCAGTTTCTTAGTTAAGCTTTCTAGTTAGGCGCCGTCCATAAATGACGTCAGGCGATTTTGGCAGTTTTTACGCCTTCCCCTCATCACAAGTCGTCACAAAAAGTCAGATCCCTAAAAATGACGTCACAACGCGTTAACCCCTTCCCCTATCTTTCCAATGTCAAAATTAATGTTTTAAATCACTTATTTCTTGAATGCTTTGCAGGCTTTGCAATGAATTCGTGTGAAAGTATTCATTATATTAATAATATAATAATAATTGTTATTATATTTGAAACGATATTCAGAAATGGATTCAAATTCTTCTAAAAAAATGAAATATAATAATTATAAGTGTAAAATGCGTTCGAATGTTTGAACCCCATTCCCATAAATGCGTGACGTAATTTATGGACAGCCACTTAATCGCGATCTTCAATTGACAGCCAAAGTTAATTTTAACATTATCGATGAAGTAAATTTATCTTTAACGTGTTTAATCGATTGCTCTCCGATTATATTATCTGATGAACCGATATTAAATTATTATCTTTATCATGTTGTGGTCCTATTCATAGTCAATCAGTTGTAGGTCTGGGTTGAGCAATGAATCTGTATACAGTAGAACTTTGTTATAACGCGTATTTAGCGGGTCTGTGAAATGTATTACGTTGTATGATCTGAGGTACGTTACTTCCAGTACCATCCAATACGGTAGCGCATCACATATAGGACCGCACGTACTTCGCGGTACATTGTTAGCCGAGTGTACGTTTTAATAACGAAGTTCTGCTGTTTAATTATTATTATAAAAGCGTTTACATGCATGACTTTGATTCTTAAACAGGCGCAACTGGGCGAGGAGGTGTTACCGGAGCTACAGGATCCAATGGATGGACTGGAGCCACGGGGAGCACGGGACTGAGTGGGCCTCAGGGATTCGGAGGAGAAACCGGATTCACTGGACCTTCTGGAAATACAGGGGCAACTGGAGGTACTGGGAATACTGGATCATCAGGATTGAGGGGAAGTACCGGTACAGCAGGATCCTCAGGTGCTACTGGCATCACAGGTGTCGTCGGTATGGACGGAGACGTCGGTTCGGTCGGTCAGATTGGATTGCCTGGTTTCACCGGAAGTACTGGAATCGCCGGGTCTCAGGGACCGCCGGGCGCTTCCGGTCCGGAGGGACAGACAGGCCCTCCTGGTAGAACTGGGTCGACGGGGCCGAGAGGGGCGTCTGGAACCGGAGGCTGGACCGGATCGAGTGGCGCCACTGGATCGCAAGGTGCGACTGGTGCCACAGGTGAGACAGGGTCACCTGGAACTGTCGGTGCTGTGGGAGCAACGGGAGCAACGGGAACAACAGGTATTCGCGGAATTCAGGGTTCTGCTGGAAGAACCGGTTTCAGTGGACAGCCGGGTTATACTGGACAAACAGGTGCCATCGGCGCTACGGGTTCTACTGGAAACGCTGGTCATACAGGTGCATTTGGAAGGACTGGAGCATCTGGAGCTACTGGATTTATTGGAGAAACCGGTGAAAGGGGGTATACAGGAGTTACTGGTGTAGCTGGTGCCACTGGGTCTACCGGATTTACTGGGTCAGTGGGTGCATTTGGAATTGCTGGACGTCCGGGAGATTCAGGTGAAAGGGGTTATACGGGATCAACAGGTGGTACCGGATTACAAGGAGGCCGTGGTGGCACTGGAGCTACTGGATCCACGGGATCTTTCGGGTTAAACGGTGCAACCGGAGTTACGGGAAGCACAGGAATCAGGGGTCCAACTGGAGCCACTGGAACAGGAGGCAGTGTCGGGAAGACCGGAAATACAGGTCAAACAGGACCGCGTGGAACACCTGGAGACACCGGTTCGACTGGACGGATAGGAGAGACAGGTGCCACTGGACCAACAGGACCTGAAGGACAAAGAGGATCGGGCGGATCAACCGGATCAACTGGTCCAACCGGATCTTCTGGAAATATCGGTGCCACTGGACAAACGGGAGGAACTGGACTGAAAGGGGCAACTGGTCAGTCTGGTCTAAATGGTCAGACTGGAGCACCTGGAAGCCCCGGACCTCAAGGTCAGTTAGGAGAAACTGGAATCTTAGGACAGTCGGGACAAAGGGGGCCTACAGGTGCAACAGGTGTGACTGGCTTTCAAGGTAATACCGGAAGCACAGGATCCACCGGATTGATTGGAAACGAGGGCGCAATGGGCAGAACAGGATCAACTGGTTCCAATGGTGGCACTGGTTCCACTGGTGCAACGGGAGCTTCTGGTCAAACAGGACTTCCGGGTGCGCGAGGACAATCCGGTGTACCTGGCCAGAATGGTATCACTGGATCTACCGGAAGTACGGGAGCTAGCGGAGTCACTGGACCGGCGGGTGGCACCGGACTCACCGGCGCAACTGGTGCAACCGGTTCCGTTGGAACAACTGGATCTACAGGATTCACCGGTCAGGATGGAACGCGGGGACGCACCGGAGTTACCGGATCAACAGGTGTCATTCGCCATTTGCAGATCTTAATCAATCGGTTTCATCTGGAAAAAGCATAACATGCCATGTACAATAGAAGTATATGTATGTAACATTTCAGGGAAACCAATCAATTCAACGGTCTGCCTCTTCTATACTATGTATCCACAGTTGACGTTGCCAGAAGTTTACAGTTGCTATCACGTTAAGCATCCTATTCGTCACCAATAATTACTCGTCAGCCTTTTCGTTTAGTCGAAATTGTTACGGTGGAAAGTGCGATGATAGGGAATACTGTCTTCGAATGCATTTGGCAGAAACTTATCTTATTATTATCTAAAACGCTGATGCCATAAAGAGTAAAAGTTAAGAAATATCTTGAGCAGTGAATTATATAATTAGCATAATAGTATTAATTATCAATTATCCCAATGCGGAGCTGTAATCACCAGGAGGGGGTGGAAGATGGCAGAGTGGGTTATGCGCTGGAGCAGTAGGCTGACGGAGCGGGTTCGCACAGGCAATAATGCCCATAAGCCACTTCAAATCATGCTATTATTATTTATTATTATTCATTATTATTATTATTATTATTAGTAGTAGTAGTAGTAGTAGTAGTAGTAGTAGTAGTAGTAGTAGTAGTAGTAGTAGTAGTAGTAGTAGTAGTAGTAGTAGTAGTAGTAGTAGTAGTAGTAGTAGTAGTAGTAGTAGTAGTAGTAGTAGTAGTAGTAGTAGTAGTAGTATACGCGAAATATCATTACTTTTATGACAATTTAAGTGAATTGTTAATGCTTCGAAAAATGCGCTTCATAATCGATGAACTTCGTTTGCCGTTGAACCGTTCTCTGTCGATTTTTGGTTTTGCTGTTTCCAGGTTCAAAGGGAGCAACTGGAGAAAGTGGAAGAACTGGCAGTACCGGTAACACCGGTACCAGAGGCCCCACCGGTGTCAGCGGATTCAGAGGAGCAGACGGCTTCACCGGTTCCACCGGATTCACCGGTGTATCCGGTTTCACTGGATCCACTGGCATCACCGGCGCAACTGGAATGACAGGTGTGGATGGACAGCGAGGATCTACGGGGTCAACGGGGTCAACTGGTGCAACCGGAGCAACCGGAATAACGGGATTTACCGGGTTCACTGGGTTCGTCGGACGTACAGGTCAGACCGGATCTTCGGGTCGAACTGGTGCCACCGGAGCAACTGGATTAAACGGAAGAACCGGTTCCACAGGAAGTACTGGATCAACTGGATACACCGGAGCAACCGGATTTACCGGAAGCACTGGAACTGCAGGTTTTACCGGGCAGACGGGGGCAACCGGTGCAACTGGATTTGGCGGTCAGACAGGTGGAAGAGGTCCAACTGGAGCAACGGGTTTTCTCGGAGCCACCGGAAACACCGGTCAAACGGGTACCGACGGTTCCCGTGGACCGCCTGGAGCGACCGGAGCCACTGGATCCACTGGTTTTCCAGGATGGATTGGATCGTCAGGGGCAACGGGATCTCGAGGCGATGTCGGTGGCACTGGGGCGTCAGGTCCTCAAGGGTCCGCTGGGGCGGTCGGCCTCGGGGGCGCTTCGGGCCCAAGGGGTCCCGATGGATGGATGGGAGCAGTTGGAGCCGACGGAAGCACTGGTAGTACTGGATTTACGGGGGTCACTGGTAGAGCAGGCCTACCTGGAGATACGGGGTTCACTGGGTCTACTGGACTGCCTGGAATGAAAGGTGTCACTGGTAGCACTGGAGTAGCTGGAGGCACGGGCCTGAAAGGACCGACGGGAGTGGCTGGACAGCCAGGCTTCGGTGTTTATCAAGAGGGTCAGAGCTTCTTCTTCATCTTCTTCTTCATTTAGTTTTAATTTTGCATTTCTAGCAAGAGTGAGTATGTTCGTTTTGAGGCGCTTTAGAAGCGATTTTCTATTCAGACATATTTGCACTCCATGCATTGACTCCGATGCACACGGAACGCAACAGATTAACTCTGACCGATAAGATGCTTATGGACAATATTGATCACGCTTTGATTGGAATTTTTCAGGGGAAAATTCCCTGCGATTATTTGATTGTATACGTCTTATGTACTGATGGGAAATTATTGTCTAAGAAATACACAGATTTCGACGCAGGAGAGATGGAATTCCTGTTTGAGTCTGCAACTTCTAATCATGGGGCCAACCATTTGTCGTTTAATGCATGTAGCATTAAGTATAGGGTCCCAACAGGGGAGCCACTGGGGGCCAGGCACTCAATAGGGGGTGGCACGGGCCCCCCTGCGCCCCCACCCCCGGTGGAGCCGCCACTGAATGTTAATATATAATATATGAACTATAAATATATATATATATATATATATAATGTATAATGGGAGGCATAATTATAATTGTTATAATAGACGTCCTTTTAAGTGTAATCTGCCATTGTGTGTCGTCTGCGTGCATTCGATGAACGGCGTCTCTTGCGTTGTCGTAGATTTCGACGCAGTTTGTTCCAGTCTCAGCTGCGACCATTTCTGCGAAGTGGGTCTGAGCTTCGTTAACGGGACTTGGACGACTGACGGATACTGCGTCTGTCGCCTTGGTTACGTCGAGATCAGAGTCAACGAAGATGTCAACTGCTCTGGTCTGTCATCCGCCGTCTGAACAGCCTATCTAAACTCATCTTCACTGTTAATTAAGAGAAGCGTTTCATGCTGATTTTGACATTCTGCAGTTATTCGCGTATAGAGGCCTATACTGTATATACTTTACAAAATTCGTTTTTTTAAATGAAGCTGATTCTGACGACGATTTTGATGGCGGTGGTGATGATGATGATGATGATGATGATGATGATGATGATTGAATATTATGGCACCAGGATTTAGCTCCTTAGAGTGAAGTAATTGTTCAGAAATTAAAAGATTGTCTTCGCTTTGCATTTTTCATTGCGTGGCGTTCATTTGAAATTAGTTTAGCTATTAACTTTATGGTCTTATTCGTTAATATTAATTATGAATCTATAGCATATTGCTTATCTTCTATAGCGCCACAAATGAAACTAAAAGCAGCAGACGAAAAAGCTGTAGGCCCACAACTAACTAGTCCAGTGGCTGAGGGAATTGGATTCAAATCGGAAACCTTGATGGCATAGAGACAAAAGCTGTTACCTCTGTCTGCCTTACTTACTTACTTACTTACTTACTTAATTACTTACTTACTAAAGAGCGCAAATGTAGAATATGTTAATTGAATAGCAATGCGTTTAATCGTTTCCTATTAATTATTAGCGTCCGTTGTGTTGTGTTAGCGTTGAGCGAATGTCAGTTTAACAACGGTGGCTGTCAACATGCATGTCGTGAAACGTCGGATGGATACGAATGTCTCTGTCGAACTGGATTTCACCTGGCCATCGACAATCACACCTGCGTATTCGGTTCGTTCATTTCTCACCTGGATTCACTTTGCGGCTGGCTAAGCCACTCACGGGGTTATTTCTAGGATTATCAATTGTAGGGGTAGGGGGGTGTCGGTATATTCTGTAGGTCCCCTGCCATAAAAGTCTGACAAGCAACAAATGTCATCCCATAGCTGAAATTGGGGGACTGTTGACGGGGTGTCGGTCTCAAATTGGGGGTGGGGTGTTAGGGGGTAAAAATATATCTGGCCACTCAGATCCGGCCATCACTAGCTCTCAATCGCCATCCGCTCAACATTCGCAGAGTCACGTGACCAAAATAAACGACAAAACACAATCTGTACACAAGTATGCATATATAGTAGACGACCAATTGTTATCATTGTGTGTACATATTAATTTAAGCAAAATGCCACACTGAGGTTCGCTTTTCATGTTACCGTTTGGTCTATTTATAGATGGAGTGGATTCTGTTGATGACGTCACCGCAGCAATCAACGAAAGCGAATCCGCCATCGACTGTTACCATAACAACGGAGACTGCGACCACGTCTGCATTCCCGGTCTAAACGGAGCAGACGACAGTTGCGCCTGCTTCAGTGCTGGATATCGTCTCGAATACAACGGGAAAACATGCCTAGGTGAGCAGTGGCGTAGCCAGGATTTTCGGAAGAGAGGGTTGCTTTTAGGTTTTGACCATGATCAATTTCGGAAAAATCTTGACAAGCAAAAAGGTCATCTCCTCTATTTTTCCCGCAAGCAAAATAAGGTCGTCACCTCTTAAACCGTTACGTTCTATAGCCACTGTAGGTGAGTCACCGCTTAACTCCTGAAACCACAGCACATAGTCTCTCTGCTCAGTCCCAAATGAGTCACCTTTGAAGGGATGCCAGAAATCTCCTTGTCTTTGCACTTTACTCGGCGTAGTAAGAGAAGAATCGGAGAAAACTGACTTTGAGGGACGCATCGTCATAGACCAGTTCGTTCTGCAGTAAAAGCAAGAAAAGTGCATCTGTAGTTTTAATCTTGTGTCAATAAAATGTAATGATTTGTTGATTAAAAATTTGTTGACCTACTAATGTGGGTTTCTGACTCCCTGCGATGGGTGTCAAATATCCTAGACGCGTCTCTGATTATATTTCATTTTCACTTGAAACCAGAGTTTAGTTTTCGTGTGGTGGGGGCCGGGGGGCTTCTTTCTTTTCACCATGCAGTCGGACTTTATCTTCTGGTGGCGGAGATAGAACATCTTAGTGTTTAACTGTCCCAACCTACTGGATATAAGAAAAACTCCATGGAATGGGAGTGGTATGATCCATTCTTGTTGTTTTTTAAAAATCAGCCACCCCCTGAAAGTGAAACCCGGTAGAAGAAGAAGAGAACGCGATGGAATTTCGATAGTTTACTCATCAAAGGATTCTGTCGCATTCTGTCGCTGAAGAGGAAACCTTGCCAAAGACCCAGTGGCATTTTGTGCGTTAATTCTGCTGATTTCGAATGATTTTGAAATTCTTTCCAGATGTTGACGAATGCCAAAATCCCGTCAGTCCTTGCGTCGGTCTTTCGCTTTGCTTCAACTCATTCGGAAGCTACCGTTGCGTTGACGCTCTGACGGGAGGTGACTCTTTGCTCTTACAATATAATTATCTATTAATCAAACAACGTGCTTCGTCAAACTTAATGCTTCAGTTGCTGCTTGCTGTTCATTTGGAAATCGGTGTTTGACGTTGATTCCAGGAGAGTTCTAATTGTTCATCAGTTCGTAGCAAGACAACTGCTCAGCGTCTAAAGACGATCCTCATTAGATCAATAAACTTGTTCCAATTAAGACAAATAAATGGTTGTAATTGAGTTAATTAATTGGTTGTTATTTATTCTATTAGGCCCTATTTCAGTTTGGCGGTTCTCTCTCTCTCTCTCTCTCTCTCTCTCTCTCTCTCTCTCTCTCTCTCTCAGTAATTTGTTCATAAATTTCAGATCCTTTCGTCGAGTCGAGTGAATTGGTTTCGAAAGTAAACAACAGCAGCGCGGACCAAACGAACCGTGATTCCAAATTGCGGATCAGATTGAAGCCCGTTGTCAAGGCGGTCGATAGGTTGCAAACGATGCTCGTCGTCCTCTCCCTCTGGTTGACCATAGCAACCGTTGCCCTGGCGACAGTCGTCTGCGTTAACTGCAGACAACATTGCAGGAGTAAGGCAGAAGACAGTAAACTCTCCGACGACGACGACGACGACGACGACGCAGCTGCAGGGCGGGACAATTATAACGGTAGATCCATGGACAGTTTTAATTTTCGTGGAGAGGAAGGAGGGTGGGAGGGTGTGACTGGAGCTTCAGAAACGGACGATTAGGCGCCCTCTGTGGCAGTCTTCGTCTCAGTTTTGATGCTTTATTTACCCTTAGGCTGTGTTTTATCCGGACCTCAGGCCACGGGGGGGGGGGGAATTGACCTGACGGG
>CM030852.1:390000-487500 GCA_018105865.1 Metaphire vulgaris
TGCGAATATGAAGAGACGCCCAAGAATCAAAACACAGGAGTTTCCTATTATTAATAATTGTGCGTTGGAAACATTTGCTTTTTAACCTCTTAACCGTGTATTTAACTGTAACTCAATGTAAAATGGACGGATATATCCGGGGTCCCCAGTTAAGGGGTTAATTAAGTGGCATTTAGGCAGAATGTAGGAGGCATGTTCATTATGTAATCGTATGTAGCTCTGTGGTCGACTGTAGCTTTGTACAGTAGAATGCAGATATATTCATTAGATTAGCAGTTTCACTTGCATATTCGTATGAATTACTAATAAATACACTTATAACTTATTTCTATGAGACCTCGTATAACTGTAAAGCGCTCTAGCCTTTGACCCTTCGTCCATGTTTCTGCGCTATATAAATTGACTTATTAACCTAACCTACACCTACACCGTTGACCTGTACAGTCACTATTTATGCCCTTCTATAGCGCCAGTATATGTTGCAGGAAATTAGCAGAAGTCAATGGATTCTGTTTTTAATGTTTCAGGTGAATCGACGGCCAATTGGCTCTTTGATTGGAGAGTGTGAGATTCCGGGAGCTTGACATTGGTCACGTGACTTCCGGATTGAGTCATCCATTTCCCTTCGTTCGATGAAAGGCGAAATTCCGCAGAAAATATGCGGCGCCATCGTCCACCGAAGCGCGGACGTCGGAGAAGAGAGCGCGGCTTATCGCGGCGCTACATGAATTTCGCCTCGGTCCAGACGCCTCAGAGTATAAATTGGCGCCGCATAAATTCACGACGACGCAGCAGCGACGCAGTTGAGATGATCGATGAACAATTGCGCTACATAAATTCCACGGAATGATACACGACGCAGTGGATCAGACGACGACGACGACGACCACTTCCGCTAAAACGCGGTCACGTGCCTCGGGGTCGCCGTTCATCTCATCCGGGAACTTCTTCAAAGATGGCGACCGACCGCTGCGACTCCTCCTCCTCGGGAACGGCACCGGGGCGGCGGCGGCGGCGGCGGACAGGGTCCTTGACCTTGATCAGGAGGAGTTCAAGGTCTATCCGAAGTACAAGCGACGACGCAGGAAGAGGAGAAACCACGACGATTACGTCACCGTTCCTCTAAACGAAACGGCTTCGGCGGCAGCGGAGGAGGAGGAGGAGGAGGAGAAAGGTGTAAAGGTGAGGCTGAGGGTAACGACGGAGGATGGAACGGGGTCAGAGGAGGAGGAGGAGGAGGATGCTACGGAGGAACTAAGTGAGGATCTGACGGAGGAGAGTGCTGATGATGATTCTCGACGGAACAGACACGGAAGAACGGACGCGACCGAAAACGAGACAGCTCTGACGTCACCGTCGCTGACCATCGCCACAATCAGCGGTCGCTTGGACCTAAGGACCCACCTGACGACTCCATCGACGGACCATCGCCATCTAGCCACGGACTGCATCGAAGCCCCCTCCTCCCCCTCCTCCTCCTCCTCCTCGAACGGGGACTGGCGACCGATAAGACCGCCGTCCCTGTTCCTCCTCCTCCTCCTCCGTCGGCGGCGGCGGCAGCGGCGGCGGCCGAGGAGGACGTCGGGGGCGGTCGGAGGAGGCGCTGCACCCACTGCTGTAAGGCCTTCGTCGCCTTCCTGTGCTCGACCGTCGGTCTGTCGTTCCTGATGGTCGGCTACGTCATCCTCGGCGGCGTCATCTTCCAGTGTCTCGAGGCCCCCAATGAGAAACAGATGAACGGAGAGATGCGAGAGACCCGCCAGCGCCACGTCCAGCAGCTGTGGCAGCTGACGGAGTCGATGAACGTCCTCCATCCGGCCAACTGGACGCAGGCGGCCGAGCGGATCCTGCACAGCTACACGACGGTCGTCTACACGTTCGCCAAGAAGAGAGGCTGGGACGGAAAGGAAGACGACGACGACGACGACGACGAACTACAGTGGAGCTTCGCTGGAGCGCTCCTCTATTCCATCACTGTCGTTACCACCATCGGTGAGCTGCAAGTCTCCTCTCTCTCTCTCTCTCTCCTCTCTCTCTCTCTCTCTCTCTCTCTCACATTATATTTCTGGTAGTTTGTTTGGTCTCGCAGTTAGTTCTGACAGAATTCTTCTTTTTCTGTCTAAATCTCTGTGTGTTGTTTTGGATCTAATATATTTTATTATGATACGACATTTGTAGTTTGTTTATTTTATTTCTATATTTCATTTTCTTCAAACATCAGGTCACGTGGTCGTAATTCAATTGTTAATTCCAAAATGACATTTTGAATTCAATTACAAGTTTGCATTCCTATCTAAATCTCTGTGTGTAAGTTCTAATAGCGATTAGCAATCTTGTTGTTTTGGATCTAATATGATTCTTATTATGATACGATTTGCGCTCTTTATTTGTCTAATATTTTACATCACCGTTTGTTTATTTTATTTATATATTTCATTTTCTTCAAACAGCAAAAGGCTACTTCGATCATTTGCGAAACTTTGTGTTACGGTTTTTAAATAGGCTGTATATGAATTTGTTGATTGTTAATTATTTTAGACACTTAAGTTTTTAAAAGAAGCAGAAAGAGGGTAATTGAATTGGCTGTAATTTAAACAAAAATCCGTGGAGGCGCCATCTCGTTCCCCATTTCCATAGTTTACCGGCGATTGTCTCTGCTACTAACGCCTTTGGAGAATTGCGTCTGCGATCACAGAAGCTGTTTTTCCGGCAAAGAAGAAGACAGCAGAGGCCGAGGCTTCGACGGCGCAATCTCAGTCGCCGCCGCCGCCGTCGTCGTCGTCGTTAAATAGGATACGAACGACAAGAGAGAGGGAAGAGGGAAGAGGCGACCAGTGTTTGGCTGAGAGGCTTCATATAAGTCCAGCCTATATCCTGCATTCCAATGTGGACTTAACCAAGGACACTGTGGATGGAACTGATCATCTGCTTCCACCAAACATTCTTCTCCTCTCTCTCTCTCTCTCTCTCTCTCTCTCTCTCTCTCTCTCTCTCTCTCTGGTTTCCCCTCTCCCCCTCCCTCCCTCCCTCCGGTGAAATTTGACTCGGAGTATGAAAAGCGCTGAGGCAGCTGTAAGTCAAGAGAGAGTGAAGATTGGGGTGAAATTAGAAGAGTATTCGCAAATATTGATGTATTGAACCTACATATACGCGGTTGACTTTGCGCAGATCTATTAGATCAATATTCCGATAAGGAGGCTCTTCACTGAGACCCATTCGGCGCATGCGCAGTTAAGAACTGATCGGCGTCGTAATTGTCGAGCAGCAGCGGCAGCAGTCTGTCTACACTGGAGCCCCGATAGACAGCGGCTCGGTTATGACGCGAGCGTCATCGCTTCTCTTCGGCGCTTCTTCGAGCCGCGTCTTAACGACGCCACACTGTAGTAGTTGGACTCAACCGGCGTTATCAGGCTTTCCAAAGCCACGGCCTGCAATATATTTCGTTTAAAGATAGAATTTACTATTTCCAGGATACCTTTTAAAACAGATAAACAAGTTATATACTTTATATACCCAACTTCTTCTTCTCCTTCCCCTCTCTCTCCCTACCATATATATATATATATATATATATATATATATATATATATATATATATATGAAGTATTAAAATTATATATATATAGGGATATATAATATATATTATTTATATAATTATATATATATATAAATATTATATTTATATAACTTATATATAAATTATCCGTAGACATATAGGAATTGTATGAAAAATATATATATATATACATATATATAATTGTATATATGATATAATTTTAATACTTCATATAATTTTAATATATATATATATATATATATATATATATATATATATATATATATATATATATTTCTGTATTCCCTCTCTCTTCAGAACCCCTGTTTCATTGCTGAAGGGTCACAGTGTGGTGTGTGTGTGTGTGTGTGTGTGTAGTGTAAGCATTGGTCGTATTCAGCACAGACTTCGTGTTTCTGCATAAGACGTTTGAGCCTCAAAAGGTGGAAATTGATGAACTACAAGCGCTGGATCGTGAAGATCGTTCGAAATGATCGGGAATCATTCCCTTCTCCCTCCGGCGATCACTGACCCTCGGAATATAATTGTCTCACCGACGGACGGTCCCCCCCCTCCCGGCGGGGCGTTAATTGGTAATCTGCGCCAGGTAAGCGCCAGGTAAGCGGCCACGTGTCTCCTAGCATTACGATGGACAACATCTGAGGGGAGGAGACAGGAGAGAGAGAGAGAGAGAGAGAGAGAGAGAGAGAGAGAGAGAGAGAGAGAGAGAGAGAGAGAGAGAGATTACAGGAGAGCTATTACGGGCACGACACCACGACGGAGAGGCGAGTAGAGGACAACCGGATGCGAACCTGGCAGAGAGGATTATGCGGAGGAGGAGGAGGAGGAGGAGGAAGAGGAAGCCGTAGGATTGCCTCCAGCAATGATGGCCTCTTTATATTTGCAATCAATTTGGTGTTGGGGCGGATTGTAAGGAGCCCTGTGGGGCGGCGGCGGCGGGCGGCGGCGGCGGCGGCGGCGGCGGAGGACACTTCCGGGAATATCGACACGTCGTCTCATCGAGGGCAGTTAGACGTCGGCCATTGAGACGAATGGCAGAAGAGAGGCTGTCCTTTCAAACGCCCCGATTGCCTTTGAGCGAGTAACGATTACATGCCAGACACTGTTTGCGTAACTTTTTGCATGTCGAGTATTAGTGCCATTAATATTTTTCGTGTAACATCTTTGCAGCGTCCTATTGGGTCTCCAGTGTAGGCCCTATCTATTGAATGTGATCATCTTGGCACAAACACGTTGGAGGTATTTTTCAAATGACGGTCAATACGTCTAATCTAATCTCTAATCAGAAACTTCTATGGCGCCACTTAATAATGCATCGAAGCATCAGCCGATGACACATCAAATCCCAAATAATCAATACCCCAAGACAACCATATTTATGGCGAACGATAAGAGCGAGGCGATATGAGGGGCTGTCCATTAATTATGCCAACAATTTTTGGCTAATTTTTGACCCCTTCCCTCTTGTCAACAACTGTCATCTTTCAGTTAACCCCCGCCATAATTATATCAAAACTTTTAACCCCCCCCCTCAAGATCAATGACAGGTCCAAATAACAAGGTCATTATTTTTTGCGGCGATGACCATTTTTCCCTGTTCTGCTCATCGAGTGTCAAAATGTGGGGGTGATGACCTTTTTTGCCATGCTTTTTTCCATTGTAATAAGTAGTATTCCATGAAATTTCCTATTATTTGATTATTTGTAAAAAGTGAAATTGTTGACGTCAACTTCTCTTGACCCCCCTCTCCCCCTGTCAACAACTGTCAAACTTTTTCAAACCCCCTCCCACCTAAATTGTTGACGTAATTAATGGACAGCCCCTAAGAAGATAAGCTCTTAATCTTAATTACTTGAATGTAATAATTTTTTCTAAATTCGTTGTTACATTTAATTGGAAGCAGCAATTGAGAGATAAGAGAGCTCTTTAGTTTGCAACTGATTAAGAGCTGATGCCATAAAGAGCATTCCTATCTTACAATACGAAACTCTTAATGAATGCATCTCTATGACCGTAACTGCGTGACTTTTGAGGTGAGTGACGAGTGATTTATCTAAAATCAGCATTTCATGTGTTTCTTTGACTTCTGTCATTACAATTGCTACTACTGCTACTGCTGCCGCTCCATCATCTGCATCGTTTCTTTGACGTGACTTGATTGGTGTATTCCTGTCTTCATCCAGAATTCTTCTCCCTCCATTTTCTGACGACACACGATTGTTGCTTCTAATACTGACGACAGATGTCCCAGGTCCCCACAAACTTCACAAAGCCAGCGCCCCAGCCACCCCCTCCCCACCCACCCAATCTAGACCCTCTAACTCTCCATGTTTGTTCCACTCTAGATGATCGTAAATCTCGGATATTTCCAAGTCTGAACGGGGCCAGTGGGGCGCAGACCCCGACTAGCTCAGGGGCCAGGCCTCTCACAATTTATAATCATTCAGTGGTCTCTTGAGACGACGCAAGAATCAATCGCCAGAATACGGAAGTGGACTCCAACCTCGTTCCGCCTCGTTTCCAGTTATATACGTGTCCAAAGTCTTGATCAATCAATTATGTAGCGCATTTGCAGCGCGCATGAGACATGACACATAAGTGTAAGCGTGGATAAAATGTTATCAACAACACGTACAGCGCAAATGTCGTTAAAGACGTCTACATGTATTACTAAGGTTACGGTTGATTAGACCGCGTGCTTTGCCCGTCCACAGGTACAGTGTCAGGTATATAGGTAGGGACAGAAGGGCTGCTGCTGCTGCTGCTGCTGCCGTTGGATTTTGTTATTTTGGGCATTTTGGATTCTATTCTCCACAATTTTACTCGATTTTTCTCTTTCGAGAGTAAATATATTTTCCCGGCGAATGGATAACTGACTGTCGCCTCTGGGCTCTTTGCCCCTCAGGTTTTTCAAGCCCTCTGCAATGCCTGATATTGATCAGTTTTTCGGGGTGTGGGTGGGGGAGAACTGGCCCCTTCGCTTTTCGACAAAACTTTAGAATATCATTACAACATCCTTCAAGAGAAGTTTGATCAATTTCCGAGCACTGAACGACCCGAGATCTCCCGAATACTCATCTTAGCTGGTCCCCATAGGACACAGTCCATCGAACGGACCATTCAACTGCGACCCAGCCACTCCGTCAGGCTGGTCGTCCCTCCACCATCCAAGACTGCGAAATTTGGGGAAAGATCCGTAACCGACGTCCCACAGGAATCCCATGCTCTGGAACTATAGCTACCTAAAACTTTGACCAATGAGACCAGCATCGATTTATTTGTTGCAAAACTTAAGACGCACCTGTTCGACATCTCATACAGGTGCAATGTGTAAAGCGCCTTTGCCTTAAGCCTCTGACTTTCTTACTGCGCTATATAAATTGTCGTTTAAACTAAACTAATAATCAACGTCCACTGATGACGTCATCGTCTTCCCTGAGTCATCCACTTCATCACCTGAGCACTCTCATGTCAACGCATTCACACTGATACAGTAGAATCCTGTTAATCCTACACCCGTTAACACGACGAGGTAGAATTTTTATCCCAACAATCCAGTATCGATAACCTACTGCTTGTACATTCGCCACTGTCATTTCCAGCTCAGCGGTCCTTCGGATGCGCTGGGCAGTATTCGGGTTTTACTGTAGTCTGTCAGTTTTTCTAATCGTGGAACTGACATGGTCCGATGCACTTCGGTTGAGTCGTGAGTTCATCAGGTGCGGATTCTCTCACTGCCCCTTCCTCTCGATCGACGACGCAATATAACAATCACTTACCGACCCCACAAGAGTGACGTCAGTTTTCCCGGCCTCATCTGAGGCGTGTAATTGCCCTCTGAAGGGGTTGTTGGAGTGGGGCATGGGGTGGGGGTGGAGGAGTGATGTTGCCGAGTGGTCAGTTCTTGTCCTCCTGTATATCTGCACTAATCTCTGAAGAGAAAGTCGGATTGCGGAGTGAGAAGAACTTCGCACTGAATCGTCGATCGATCGACGACGAAGACTATTATCTCATCGATTCTATTTCTTCGATCCTGCTGCGTTTATTACGTCATCGATCGCACTTTGGTCCCCGGCCCCCGCCCCTGCCCCGGCCCCCCCGCCCTCCGACGAAGGTGACCGGCGCCGAACTCTTGCACTCGGCGCTGACAGTTGCAGAGTGCGACTGATTAACGGTGCCGCTGCACGCTTCGCTCTCCACCTGCAAGATCAAGTGAGGTCTCCAAACAGAAGACGAACAACGCCAGGAGGAGGAGGAGGAGGAGGAGGAGGAGGAGGAGGAGGAGGAGGAGGAGGAGGAGGGCTACGGTTGGTTCTGGATATTTTAATCGGGGGATAGATATCCATCCACTGATTTCTGGTTGAGGCGAAATCCCAAATCTCGATTGCAGGAAAGAAAAACTGAATTCTCAAAAGACAGAAAGCGCAGTCGCCTCTGCCTTCGTCAATCACGTGACATCGGCATAATGTAACGCAAAAGTTCACTGACTTCCGTAAATTAATCGGACCAAAGTCCACTGACGCTGCAGGTAATCCGGACTAACGTTCAATGACGTCACGCGTGATTCAGAGCGGATCCGGACGAAAGTTGAAACACCGAAAGAGCTTGGTGGTCCATCAAGAGTTTTCCTACATCTACAGCAGGATGCAGAGAGAGAGAGAGAGAGAGAGAGAGAGAGAGAGAGAGAGAGAGAGAGAGAGAGAGATGCACATATGCATTGGTTAACTCTTATCGCTTGAATGTTGAACGACTGAGACATTTAGACGCATTTCCGAAAACGAACGAAACAAATACAACTCAATAAACAAACTGTCGAAATCATCGTCTTAGATTTCACCAACAGAAGCTGTCTCTCTGTCTCTGTCTCTGTCTCTGTCTCTGTCTCTGTCTCTGTCTCTGTCTCTGTCTCTGTCTCTCTCTCTGTCTCTCTCTCTCTCTCTCTCTCTCTCTCTCTCTCTCTCTTTCCAAATGTACAAACATCGAAATCGAGCACCGGAGTTCCTTCTGCTTCTGATTCTGGACCAAAGTGCAGAGGGCGCTGGTCCACTGCTTCGCCAGCAGGGAATCAGTCGAAATGGCCTTTGATGCTCACTTTAAGAACCGATCATTTCTGTCAAAACACTGTCATACTCACCTGATGGATCTTCAGTGCATGGAAACAGAGGCATGCAACCAGACAGACGGACGGAAAGGCAGACATACAAAGACAAAGACAAGACCTGCCTCGAGTTTTCTTTGATTGCTAATAATAATAATAATAATAATAATAATAATAATAATAATAATAATAATAATAATAATAATAATAATAATAATAATAATAATAATAATGTGATTTTAAGTGGTTTAGGAGGCTAAGTAAGCCTGTGTGAAAACACTTTCGTGAATAGAATGCAATGTTTGAGTCATTTGGCAAAACTGACGCCACTCTCTGAAAGAATTGCACCTTTGTGTTCAGCAGCAGATCTTACTCACTTACTGATGCAGCTTCAATAGCGCCACAAGAATGGCGAAGGCCAAAGTCAATGATTGCAGTTTCTTCAGCGTCTGCGGAGTCACGTGACTATGCGTCATCGTCGTCGTCGTCGTCGTCACGTGACCTAAAACAACCTGAGAACAACAGAGAACGCCAAATCGGGACGTCGGCCATCTTGAAAGAAGAGCATTCCGGAAGTGACGTAGCGCCATATTAATAAGGCCATGTCTTTTTTTATCTTCCCAGAACTCAACGCGCGTCTCGAACATTCCCTGCATCTAACGCCCAACCACTGACTTCCTGTATGAAACTATGGTAAGTAAGTAAGTAAGTAAATAAGCAGGTAATTCCCATGCGGACCTTGAGACAATATCGCTTGTCGCGAATTTATGTTACCGCCGCTCACTTCGTGCAAAATGTCTGCGGACCATTATGCAGGAGGTCGCGGCTGCCCGCCCGCCCGACCGTGTGTCGGTCGTTTCAGGTGAATTGGTTGTCAGGATGTCTTAGAGACGAGCGTTCATTAGAACGGTCAACCTGCCTCCCTCCCCGATTGATTTCGTGACTTTGAATTCGCTGTGTATTATGCGGAGGAGATGACATTAATACTCTGTCAATTCGAATGGAAAGACTTGTGACGTCAGAGGAGGAGGAGGAGGAGGAGGAGGAGACGCAAAAATACGCTGAAGAGATATTTGCATTGAAAGACCGATTGACCACAGGTCATTGGTCACCACGCTGACTCTACGTCACGCATTGAGATAACTGCCCTGTCTAGCAAAACTTTCCCAACCGTCGTCGCCCCCCCAAAAAAGGGTTGTCAAGAGTCTTTTCTTGGGTCGCGCAACGGCAAGAACCCTGTGTGACAATAATCGGTGCAACTAATCGAGCAATCGCCTCTTCCAAAACGGCTTCTCTCTCTAAGACAGAAGCCGATTCTAATAGAGACATTACTAAGAGATTTATCTCTAATCATTTAACTTCTATTTGAATGAATTCCACCTGTACTTCTATGAGTTAACAGAAGAAGAAGAAGAAGAAGAAGAAGAAGAAGAAGAAGAAGAGGAGGAGTAAACTAATTTTGTGTCTAATCCTCTCTCTCTGTTCATTTCGATGTAAAAAGCATTCTTGATGAAGTTCAAGACAAATTCTTGGATCTGCACGACGTGTTTTTATGACTAGAAATCATTGAATCAGTTTAATGCCGTCTGTGCATAAGTCACATAACACAATGTCACAGTTTCTGCCGTTGACGTCCTTGTTCCGTGTGCCTTTGCATGTCTTTGCGAGGCTGAATTTTTATGTCTTAGCAGTATTAACATAAACCCAATGGCCGAAAACAAGGCTTAATGTCGAAGATAATAAACAGAATGACCCTGGAAACTACGTTCCCTGCACAGCTGCGAATATCAGAGATGGCCTCAGTCACATTAGCAATGATAACCTATTTAGGAATAAGAACCAGTGTACAATGCGTTCTATTCTCCGTTTGAATAGGTTTTTAGATTTCGTCTATTAAACTATTTTTAAAAAGCTTGATAAGTTCAGTCCAGTGACGTGTTTTGAGTTGGCAGCGAATGAAATACATTCGCGAAGTTAAAATAAGTTTGTCATTTGATTGCATTTCATTTTCAAGTGTTACGCAGAAATAGTTGCTGATAAATGGTAATCTTGTTGACTTCAATCCGACTGCATTACAACAACATAGAATAATATGATGGTACTACAACATAGAATAATATGATGGTACTACAACAAAGAATAATATGATGGTACTACAATATAGAATAATATGATGGTACTACAACATAGAATAATATGATGGTACTACAACATAGAATAATATGATGGTTAAAGAAAGAAAATATCAACAAATGAATGAATGAATGAATGAATGAATGAATGAATGAATGAATGAATGAATGAATGAATGAATGAATGAATGAATGAAGCAAAGAAGAAGAGCAAGAGACAGAAGCGTTTAAGTGGAAACCGCGTTTCCTTTTCTACTCTTTGGTAAATGTTGCATCGTTTGCCTCTTCCGTTGTCTGTCTGTTGTCTGTCTGTCTGTCTGTCTGTCTGTCTGTCTGTCTGTCTGTATGTCTGACCTTCTGTGTGTTATTACTGATGAGATCCTCTAGCTAAGCGCAGATGTATTGATGTGCCTGCACTGACTGTGGAGTGTGTGAGAGAGAGATGCCTTGTTCAGTACAATGGGTAAGCGCCAGAATTGTCTCTTTCGCAGAGAAACAAACCACCGTTCATCGGGTTCTAATCTCTCCACTGATTCCCCCGTTCCATGCATGCGCCTGACAGGTGCATCTTCCTTGGTTCCGTGCGTTCGGCTTACAGCTGGAATAATGGAAGATGACGACGGTGGGCGTGGAAAAGATCCGGGGTGGTAGAGGTGGTAGAGGCTGCGATGGAAGGGTCGCGTTCCGTGGAAAATGGTTGGCAGCAAAAAGAAGAGATAACGAATGAAAGTGGAAATGTTTCTTGAAGATCGCATAAAGGACTGGATGCTGTTGTGCAGATGAATGGAACGACGGACGGAAGAGCGAATGAAAAGGAGGAGTGGATGAGGGGAGTGATGGAGGAAGGGGATGAATAAAGGACAGATGCTGCTGCTGCTGCATCTCCTGCGAAGTTAAGCAGCGTCGATGTCGGTTAATACTTGAATGGGTGACCGATCGACGCAGACTTCTTTGAAAATTTCCATCTCAATTGACCAACTGAGAGAGAGAGAGAGAGAGAGAGAGAGAGAGAGAGAGAGAGAGAGAGAGAGAGAGAGAGAGAGAGAGTTATTGAAAGCGAATTCTTAGAATTTCTAATGAGTATTTTTGTGGAAAGAAATCTGAACCACTTTTGTTAGACGTTTCACCCCACCCCACCCCACACTCCCGCCATTTTTTGAGAAATGGTTTCCACGCCACGCCTCCCCACCACCTCACCCAACCCCTATCAAGTCGACCTCTGCAGGTAAATCAGGGACGGTTGTCATCGGGACAGTCTGCGAATTAAGTTAATTAAAGGAATCTCTGCTGAGCAAACAAATGGAGATGGTCGCTTGAACGATGAGCAGAGACCAAAGAAAATATTATCAGCGTTCATATTGCGCTCTACTCTCGTTGCGATCAGCACGAGAGGACGAAAGAGGAGGAGGAGGAGAAGGAGGAGTAAGACAATGAGGAAGTCAGAGAGGGGGACAGAGAGGGAGAAGCCGGTGGAAAAAGGAGGGAAAGAGGAAAACTGGATGATAAAAGTATACGGTGATTATAGAGAAATATGATGAAAAGCATAATAGTTCAGTGGCTAAAGTCCATAAAAGCCAAGAATCGTTCACTTTGGATAAAAGCATGCCACTTGGCACAGTTATAGGGTTCATGGCCCAGAACAATTTCCCCAAAGGATGCACAAGTTTTTGTTATCTTTTACCATGCAATTTGGCACCATAAATTTTCTTGATAATTTGTAAAAAAATCCGCTTGAGCTGCAGTACGTAAATGACAAATGACAAAATCAATACTAAGCCCTAATAGTTCCAAATAAACAATACTAAGTAATAATTAATAATAATAATAATAATAATATTGCTTATAGAGTTTACAAATATGAATATTATCATTTCATTTCACTTTTCCTCCGAAACTAAAATACGAAAAGGGTAATTCCGCATCAAATCAAAACGCTTTTGAATAAAATCGGACGTCACCATCTCAGATTGTGATGAAAACTGGCACAATTGTTCATCCCCACGAGTAATGTTGCCAAGACCATTCTCTGTAGATTGAAAATGTCCGTTAAAATGTTCAATTTACGCAAAGAAATTACCACAGGCAAAATTCTGAATGCCAAGCACATTTGATATACAAGAGATAGTGGCCTAATTTTTAAAAAAAACTTGATTAGCAGGTGCTCTTCACTTCTCTGTCAAAAGTGCTAGCCATTCACACGTCTGCCAATACCATTCTCTGTAGTTTAAAAATGTTTAAAAATGTCCAATTTACGCATTAGAGAACATCACAGGCAAAATTCTGAATGCCAAAGAGGTTCTGTGGTGAGGGGGATGGGGGGGGGGTAAGTGTGACAAGCATTTGGATTGATCTTTAATCTGGAAAGTTAAATCGTCTGAAGGTGCTATTTATTGGCATGAAATCTGAATGTTGTTTATGCCATAACCCAGTTCCCCGGAGAGACGATTTTGACTCCTTTGGTTGGACGAAAAATGACCGAACGTTAACCTGTGAGTTAAAACCTAAGCGTTTCTGTAACATTCGAAAATTCTACGCTGCTGTTTGTGCGTCGTTTCCTCAATAGTGGTCCACAGCCAGAAGCACACAAAGTCGCTCTATAATTCACGAAAAGAACAGAGAACGTTTTCTCAGGTAGTAGTCCGGCCGAAATACAGGGGTGGAGGTCAAAATTAAGGTCTCCTTATACGACGACAAAGAGCGGAGATCGAAGCGAAGAGGCACTTGAGCGATGATGGTCTTCGCAGAGGCCGTCGTTCCAAACTGCAGTCCTCGGATAATTCCGCCAGAAATTTCTTCCGAGGTACTGCAGAGGGGAATTTACGGAGTGGAGGGCACCCGCCGAATGCCATGCCTGTACGTACGTTCTCAGAAAACAGACGCGTGATTGAGGCCGATCACGTGACACGGTCATCCAAGATGGCGAAGAGCGTGGCGACCGTAAAGAGCGATGGTAAATCAAAGAACACGGAACAAGAACGGCGACGTCGTCGATGGCGCAGAGAGGTTAAAAAACGAGGGAGGAAAATGGAAAGTTCTTTTGTTCGAGCGAGAATCTGCGAGTGTATGTAAACATTCGGCCAGACATGGCGCTTTCTTTGGACAGTTTCTCATTGATTCTAGACGGAAACAGATATTTAGAAATGGGATGGGGAGTAGGGGGGTTAGTCGTCTAAGCATGCTACGAAATGGTCGTATCTTTATCGGCTGAAATTAATTTTCACGAACTTGAAGCTCCGTCTTTTTCTTCATCTTCTCTCTCATCATCTTCTTCTTGTTCTTCTTGATCTTGTTCTTGCTATTCTTCTATTTTCCTCCTCATCATCATCATCATCTTCTTCTTCTTCTTCTTCTTCTTCTTCTTCTTCTTCTTGTGCAATCGAGAGAATAGGAATGGATTCGACTGAGAACGACACTTTGCTATTATCAACGCACTGATCAGAGAGGCAGAAATGTGTTTGTATGAAGACACTTCCCTATCAAAGACGATGAACGTCTGTGTGTCTGTGCGCGCGCGAGAGCGTGTGTGTGTTGCTTTAGAGTGGGGATATATATATATATATATATATATATATATATATATATATACATATATATATAATAAAAAATAAAATAAAATAAAAATTAGATATATATATATATAGCGACATTGCGTTTCACTGCATGGTTGTCCTTCGAGAGAATGACGTCACGTAAGACTACTTTTCGGCATTAGTCGTCCGCCATCTTGTCTTGCGTTGAAGGCGTTTGAAATTTTGAATCCGGTTAAAATCAGCGAATGGAATTTCTTAATTAGTTTAACCCACTTGGGACCTTCGCTAGGACCTAAGTCACTGCATCCGGGACCAATCAGTTATTCTACGAATCAATCGATTAATCGATCATTCATCGATCGATATATATCGATCTAGCGATTCGTTACTAAATTCAGCGTCGTGATATATCTGGATTGGATGTGGTTAACTTATCAGTGGAATTTGCGCCTTCACAATTCAAATTTATATTCGAAACGGGTGTCCTTCCCCATTTTTCAAGCCTCCCCAAAACTCCGAAGGTCAGAGCGGGCCCCCGTACCAGGTGAGGAGGCGGGCGGGAGGGCGGCAGTACCAGGTGCCCCGTGCCCCCTATTGAAAGCCTGGCCCCCAGTGGCCCCCAGGGCCCTATATTTAATGCTACATACATTAAACAACAAATAGTTGGCCCCCATGATTAGAAGTTGCCCCCAACGGCCCCCCACTTGGCACTGGCGGGCGGGCGATAGAGGGGTAGCGAGGGTAAATAAGAGAGGAATGGTCACTGAAGGAAAGACAGAGAAGAATTTCCACGTGGTGATAAATAGTAACTGTCCGCGTCTGATCTCTTCATTAGTTTATCGATTGCAGCGGCTGCAGCAGCTGACGCAAAAACTCCGGGGAGAATTCCAGAAAGAAAAATGCCAGTACGTCTAATAACGCAGAAAAAGATCCGCGGTATTTCTGGATTGTTCAGACGCATAAATCCTGGATTAAATTACATTAACTGCTTATTCGCCAGCGCTAAAATTATCTCCGGATGCCAGAGGAGGAGGAGGAGGGAGGAGGAGGAGGAGGAGGAGGAGGAGGAGGAGGAGGAGGAGGAGACAAAAAGGTCGGGTCAGAGTTCAGATGGTGAATTATTAAAGAACGAAGCAGGAGAGGAGGTGCTTAACACTGTTTCCGAAGGATCTGTGCTTCTCTTGACTTTACTTTAACCAATTAGTTTCGTTCCTAGTATATAATTATTAAGTATTTCTCGGTTTCGTGCTTTGCTTAAAAGCAATAGTTTCATATTCTGATAAGCGCCTATATATATATATATATATATATATATATATATATATATATATATATATATATATATATATATATATATATATAATATATATACCTGTTAATGGATCATAGGCACTTACATGTAATGGATGAATATAGCACTCTACATAACTCTCTCTCTCTCTCTCTCTCTCTCTCTCTCTCTCTCTCTCTCTCTCTCTCTCTCTCTCTCTCTCTCAGAGTCTTGGATAGACACTGTTACCGCTTGCTGTTTTTGCATTTCTGAATGCTGTACATTATAAGCATCGTCGGCTGTGGTTGTAATTAACGAAGGCGCCTGTTGGTTTTTGCCACAGGGTACGGTCACATAGCACCGAAGACAGACTGGGGTCGGGTCGTTACAATGCTCTACGCAATCGTCGGCATCCCTCTGACCCTGCTGACCATAACGAACCTCGGTGGATTCATGGCGACCGCCTTCCGTTTCCTCTATCGCAACGTCTGCTGCGGCCTCTGCTGCCTCTGCTGCTCCTCCTCCTCCCCTTCGAAGAGGCGACGACGGGGGCGCCGAGGGCCCCTCATGGGCGCCAAGGGGGGGCTCCTCCTCCTCGTGGTCCCCGGTCGGCGGACTTTACTCCGCTGGGAGAGCGCCTGCGACGGGCTCTCTTCTCCACCGATGACCTGAAGACGGTCACCGTTCCCATCTACGTAAGTCTGTTGCTCATAACGGGGTACATAGCGATCGGGGCGCTGCTGTTTACCCTCTGGGAGAAGGAGTGGAACTACCTGATCGGCTGCTACTTCTGTTTCATAACGCTGTCGACGATCGGGTTCGGCGACTACGTCCCGGGTACGAGCCTGGGAGCGTGGAATTCGCAGGAGAAGCTGGTACTGTGCGCGCTGTACCTGCTGTTTGGACTGGCGCTGATAGCCATGTGCTTCGATCTGATGCAGGAACAGGCGAGAAACATCTTCAAGAAGATCGGTCAAAAACTAGGACTCATCGACAGACAGTCATGACAAACACACACACACACCATCATTATAGCCTACTGCGATCCTCTCTCTCTCTCTCTCTCTCTCTCTCTCTCTCTCTCTCTCTCTCTCTCTCTCTCTCTCTCTCTCTCTTCTCTCTTCTCTCTTCTCTCTTCTGTCTGTCTGTCTCTCTCGTCTCCAATTAAAAATCAAACCGAATGCATAGAGCAACTGCATGAGCAAAGAATGTTATTTCTTCTATGAGAAAACTTAATTATTCTATGGATTATTATTATTATTATTATTATTATTATTATTATATTATTATTATTATTATTATTATTATTATTATTATTATTATTATTATTATTATTATTATTATTATTATTATTATTATTATTAGGAGCTTTTGAGACCCAGCGTCCACTGAAGCACCCCCTTGCTTTCAATCATGTTCCGTGTACATCGCTGGATAATTAAGCCAACAATAAGTTCGAACTAGAAGACGATCTCTATATAGGCAAAAATCTTTATAAATTATTTGGTGAATTTTAGTCTCGATTTTCTGGTAGATTCCCCCGTCTAAGTGGGGTCGGAATCTTTATCTAATCTCTAGAGGTCATCTCTGGAATATATCGGTTTCCACGTTCTTCTATTTTGCCTCTATTGTGAAACACTTCGTTGTCCATTCTCAGACAGGAACTTAGCGATTACAGCAATATTAGGGTAATCAGCAATTAAAGAAAATTTGTTTTTTGACACGGAAGTCCTCAGAATGATTTGGAAAGAGATCATTTGACCAGAGAGATGCCCTCTCATTCCAATTGGAATACCATTGGCGTAGCCAGGATTTTGCGAAAGGGGGTATGGTTCCCATAATTCCCAACTTCGGCAAATTCTGACAAGGAAAAAGGTCTTCAACTATTATTTTACTTAATTCATGAATTACATAGACATATGCGGATACATGAGCGCATATGGCGTACAACTTTATTGATACGCAATAAAAAATTTTGGTCGAACACCCAAGGGGGTTTAGCCCTCGAAACCCCCTTCCTTGGCTACGCCACTGATTTCTGCTATTCTATAACATCTTTTGTTGACATAGACGTCGCAGCAAATTATCATATTATCGCTCAACTAGTCATCTCTTAGTCTTTCTTTCCACCTCATAGACGGTCGACACGACACTCATCTGCGAGATGCAGACATTGGCGGGAAAAATTATCTCCCTAAATCGACGAAGAAGAATCAGCGCTCTTGTGGGTGCTCCAGGACAAATATTTCAAAGGCCTGTTGCATCGAAGGTCACCCAATTGGATTCCGTTGTTACTTGCAGTGTAGGGGAAAGTTAGCATCAAAAGCACGAATAAACAGTTAAAGAAACCAGCAAAAGACAGGATGGCCCAGGAGGATAGGATAACCTAACAACGGATTCGATAATATAGTTAACCCCTTAGCTGGGGATCCCGGATATATCCGTCCATTTTACATTGAGTTACAGTTAAATACACGGTTAAGGGGTTAATAGAGGATACAGAAGTAGCAGACGAAAAAGAAAGCAAACAAATAAGTATGCAAGAAAGCAATAAGTAAGCAAGTAAGTAAGTTGGAAATAAACTTAATAAGCAAGTAAGTATGGATGAATAGATGTAATAAAAGTAGGCGCCTGATGGAAGGCAGTGGGTAAGCAAATAAGGAAGGAGGTCATTTCATTTCGGCGTCCAATGGCGCTGGATCTTATTTAGTACACAGAGCGTCACAGGTCTAATGTATGCCTTTAATAATAAATTATAATTATTATTATTAGATTAGAAAGTATCTGCCATCTAGCGAATGAAGGAGAGAGACACTGTACTGCACGTTGTATGATCTATGCAAGAGAACGGAGCCATAGATACATGTAACTAGCTATTCGTTCAATTTTCTTTCTTTCTGTTTCGACTATAATAGGATACTGGTTTCAGTGGCGTAGACAGGCTGGTCGGTTGACTGGCCGATTGAATTCCGATATTCGCATTCGCAAAATTAGATGCAACTGTGATCCCTCATAACTGGATCTTCAATTTATATAGCGCTTTCAGTGGTTTTCACACAGGCTTACTTAGCCTCCTAAACCACTTAAAATCACATTATTATTATTATTATTATTATTATTATTATTATTATTATTATTATTTTATGATAATGAAATAATCATCGTCGGTCTAAGGCGCTAGGCAGACCACAACCAAAGCCGGTGTACAGGCGAATGACCAGGGATCGAACCTGGGTTGGGACGACTCTTCCCCAGTTGATCGAGTGATGCTGCTGTTACGTCAGTATAGACAGAGGTGTTGTGTTTCGAACGGCGCTTGTGTTGAACTGCTTTCTTGCCTTCCCACTGACCGTGGCTGTCTGTCATGCAAAAACACAGTCCAAATAAACACATTCATTCTTAAACTTTAAATTCAAACTGTCGCACTGCGCCCTGATAAGCAACAGGCTATGGCCAACGGTTAGTACCCAACCTACAACTAACGAATTCAAACAGACTGACTAAAGGCCTAAAGGGTTAGACCGTGTCCTATTCATAATACTCCTGTGTGACTTTGTCTATGTCTTCGTCTATGTCTCTCTCTTCGCAGAACGTTTGTCTCTTTCGTGCTGTTTACACGCGGTGAGTTCGAGAGGGTGCACGGCCCCCATCCATATATGGTCATATTGTCACCACGTAGGCCTCCATTCGAACGGCATATAATTAATGGGGCGTTGTCATTCATTCTGCGAATAACAGCGGGCTTCTCGTATATTTTTGAAATAACAGAGGGACGCTAACACAACAGCCGCCCCAGACAGCGTAACGGCAACACCCCTCCGTCTTTTTGATTGGCAACAGCAGTCATGCGTAGGTGAAAAAATATTGATGTACAGTAGAACTTCGTTACAACAGACTAGGTTATAACGTATACTATGTATTGGATGGTATTGGATATAGTATACCTCGGATAATATAATTTACATAATATTCGTAATATATGTATATATATATGTATATATATATATATATATATATATATATACTAGGGCCTATATATAATATATACAACATACGCAATATAATTTACAGACCTGTTAAGTACGCTATAACGAAGTTCTACTGTATTCTACTGTATTTTATCTTGGCTACTCGAGTCGGTTTAATTACCTGCAGATGTTTCCGCGTCTGTCATCGTCCCTCCGTGTGCCTGTCTGTCTGTCTGTCTCTCTCCCTCGTTTCATTCGGATGTTTGACACGAAAACAAGAGAGATAAATAAGGTAGGGGACAGAGATAGTTTCGGTCTATATAGGCCTACACTTAAACACATTTGAGATAAAACGTATACTGTATATGTTTGAATGCATTGTATAGACATAGGCCTATACTCAGAATGCGTTGATTATGCCGCTGGAGACTTTAGACATTCTGTTACATTGTAATCGGCAAATCGAGACATTTTCCTCTTCAGAGTTATCTCCTGACCACTGCGGTCAGTAATTTCGAATATTCACATTCATATTTTGACTCTTCGTTGAGCGTCACAAACAGCCACCTGCTCTCTGCTCTGATTCTGGAGAAGGATTTAAACCTCATTGAATCGTAGGGAAGGAAGGAAGGAAGGAAGGAAGGAAGGAAGGAAGGAGGAGGGGTGACTGTGTGCTGGGTGCTGTTGATCGTCTTCGTAAAAATCTCAAAATCTCAGAAATCTTTATAAACGGGAAAATGGAAAACATCGAAACGATGACGGACGCGGAAACACTGCGCCGCCTGGTGAGTAGATGTGGAATTAAATATCATAATTATAATAATTATCTCGATGAATTTGATTTAAAATAATAAAATCTAAAGGAATTATACCAATAACCGGGAAGGAAGGGAGGGAAGGAGGGAAGGAGGGAGGGAGCGAGGAAGGGAAGGGGAGTCACTGTTCGATTATTCAAAATAAAAAGTAGGTTGGGGACTTATGATCACTTATCCAGTCCCAACAGTTTAGCTTCTATTGTGGTTGGCTTCACACTCTCGGCACCAGTGGCGGCTCCAGGATTTGGCAAGTGGGAGGGCCGTTGGGGTAGCAATTGCTAAGCATATGGGCCAACCATTTGTTGATATGTTTGTAGTAGTAAGTATAGAGTCCCAACAGGGGCGTCACTGTGGAGACCAGGCATTCAATAGGGGGCACGGACCCCCCTCCCCACATGGAGCCGCCGCTGCTCGACACCCTGGCTTAGGCGTTGTTGCATCGGGGCTGATTCACTGGACACGCCCTTCGAGTGCGATGGGAATCCAGGACCAGTCGACGAATGCATGCAGAGCTAACGATAAAACCACCTGTGACAGTTGTTACCATGGCGACGAAGCTGACACGCGTGGCTGACTCAGAGCCACGTACGGTCAAATCTAATTAAATGCATATCAGACAGTCGATCTGTATCAGTCTGACCCCAATCTCTTTGCGCTGTAAGCCGAATGCTGATCTTAGAGAGCATGCGGTCAGGACATGCGCCCAAAGGGAGACGTCGTCTAACTTTCAGTTAATATGGGAATAGATGCTGTTCTGACGTTAGAAGCTTTTTCTACCAACTGTTGGGGAATATGAAAGCGGAAGTTGGCTCAGACTAATATTAACCATTTCACAAGACAATCCGCAGCACTTTCTCTCCGTCTCTTACCCTTGTTCTCATTCAGTCATTGGGGCTCTATTGTACTGTTTAGTATGAAATGGCCAGAAGGTGCCCTATATCGAACGCCATATACATTGAAATCGAGACACTGCCAATGTTGATTGTCCTTGAAGAATTTTAAGAAATGAAGAATGTTATACGAGCGAAAAAGTGGGTTTTGTCAGTAATTTTGCTCAATTAAAAAATATATAAGCTTATTCACGGACTGTTCGGCAATCTTCTATACCACAGAGACCATTCATTAAATACTGCAGTGCTTACTCTAGCCACCTAGACATTGAAGGAGGGGAGTTTAACATTTTGGAGGGGGAACAGACATTGGGGAGGTCATACTACTTGCCAAAATGTCAAAATTGGGAGGGGAGGATTTCAAACTTTGGCGGAGGGGGAATTCTCCCCCCCCCAGAGAAGGTCTAGAATAAACACTGAAATACCGTGTTTTGTTATCCACAAAACCTGTCCTATACAATGAACCTGACGTCTGAAGGGAGCGACTCTTTGTCATTCTTGTAGCTCGACGACTCGGACAACTTCGATCTACGCAGGAGAATCAGAGCTCGGCTGCGGCAGCTGAAGAAGGAGGAGGCGAATCCAGGTCAGTTGAAAATAGCAGGGGCGTAACCAGGCGAACGCTCCGTCACTCTGATGCATTGCACTGCTCTCGAACGTCAACCGAAAATATTCTGTGCCAAACAGGCAGCGGGGGAAGTTTATTGGGGGAGGGGCATCTAAGGGTCAGCGATTCCTGTTCTGGTTGTGGTTATGACCAGTGTACAATGGGAAGATCCGATAAGAAAATATTAAGTCTGTCTGTCTGTCTATCTGTCTGTCTGTCTGTCTGTATGACTTAACCAGCAAATCCTTTCACTCCATTAGGGCTTAGCCGAGGGGGGTGGTCGAGGTAACAGATGCCTTAAAAACAACCAACAGAGCACAGAAAGAAATAGGAAATCCGGAGTCGTTTCCTAGATCGGAATTTCCCGTCTTGTGAGGGAGTTTGAAGGATACGGTGATTATGCGCTGTGGGTGGGCGAGAGAGAGAAACGGGGCAAAGGAGGTGGGGGGTGGGTGGGTCTCTGCGTTGCTCTGTCACGCAGTGGCGGCTCTAGGATTTGGCAAGTAAGGGGGCCGTTGGAGTGGCAACTCCTAATCATGGGGGCCTTTGTTGTTTAATGTACGTAGCATTAAGTATAGGTTCCCAACTGGGGGGCCACTGGGGCAGGCACTCAATAGGGGGTGCACGGACCCCCCTGGCCCCACCGGTGGAGCCGCCACTGCTGTCACGTGTCGTTTGACCCCATTTAAATCTACAGACGAAGTAAGTGCATCTGTCTCTTGTGGCTTCAGTGTACAGTGACTGTTAAAATTTGTTATTTGCGTTAGAGTAATAACATTAAATGCTAGAATTCTTTAGCGTCGTCTCCGACGATGCATTTGTACAGTGGAGACTCGTTAATGCGTTCTTTGTTTTGATTTATGTCAACACGAAGTGTTGTTGACTTGTTTGTTTTCTTGAAAACTATTTGCCTGTTGTTAGCGATTGAAATCGACAACTGTCGAAGCCATGACGCTCAGCCCGTCAAGAAGTCACAGCTCAGCAGCAGCAGCAGCAGCAGCAGCAGCAGCAGCAGCAGCAGCAGCAAACCATCCGAAACGCAGAAGGAGAGGACGGAATTCCTCGAAAGGACCAACCACCTGCGCTCTCTCCATCCGCCGCCCTCAAAGGCAAATCGTCCAGTCTGTAAGATGGACAACTGGTTTACTACAGCTCTTAATAAGAAGCACTTCTATACGTTTATACGCGATGCATGGAAGTCGGCATTTCCTATTTAGGAAATAATTGCTTTGCTGGTTACACTCCCGCGAGGTTCACAAATTTCCACAACTTTCTGTGGATGTGTCAGTCAATCAACTTCTATGGCGCCTCTCTCATAATGCCCCTATTCAGATTGGCGGGGAAACATTATAAGGGGATAGATGCGATTAAGAGGGAAATCATTCTGTAACGTTGTGTCAATGGGGCGTCCGTAGATTAACCAAAATGAACGCCGATTTTTCTCTCAAATTGGACGCACGCCTCCTGAATATATCCCTCTAAAACATTTCTAATTAATAGAATTGTGTCCACCGTTGCAATACTTTGATAGAATTGCCTAAAATGTCCAGCATGTCCAGTCCTTCATCCCCTCCTCCTCTTCTTCCTCTTTGTCCCCTGCTGTGTGGACATTAACTCCGTGATCGTTGGTTCTTTGTCCAGCTTCTCCTCCTGCTCCTGCTCCTCCTCCTCCTCAGCCGGAGGCGGCCGTTGTTCTTCGGCGCTGCCCTCGACCGCCCTCGGGTGACTCCAGCAGGCGGGCGGAGTCGTCGGGGGCTCGACTGGAAACGGTCGTTCTCAGGAAAGTGGAAGCGAAGACGACGAAGACCGATGAAACGACCAAACCACGATCCAACGGTCAGTATCTTCCATCACCCCTCCCCCCCCCACCCTCATCCCAAGGGCGTATCCAGAGGAACGCTGAGGATCCGGGACCTCTCCCCCGTGTAAAGATACAGATGCTGTTAATCCTTTATTTATCCAATACAGGGTTTGTCTCGAAGGCAAGCCAGATATCAATCAATAAATTAATAACATTGATCTTTGCTGATTTTCTCCAAATCCTGCCTATTCCATAGAGCAAGTACTCGCCCTCTGAACCACACACCTCCAGAAAATATTTTAGAGAAACTTCCGAGAGAAAAAGTCCAAAAATTACTCACTGTTTCTTATACATCAAAAGTTCTGGACCAATCAGACATTCGCCAATGCAACTACATGGCCCAAGATAGCCATTGTCATTGAGGGCATGCAGTAGTTTTAGGATTAGCCCGGTTATGTAAGTCCACTTCGGTTTCCTTCTTGTGTCTCTGTTGAACGCTATTCTGTGAGTTGCAATGGTTGTCTATAAGTGCTGCCACCTGTTGAATGAATGGAATTCTTTAGTTACCTGTTGTTTACCTGGTGAATAAATGAGAACCGGTTTCGGCGCTGAAGAACATGCCACGATTTGGCAGATGGTTCGGACAGGAATAGTTTTACATTTTTACACCCCTAACACACCCACCAACACCCCCTCCCAATTTGAGACCGACACCCTCCAACACCCCCCGCGATTTCTACTATGGGATGACCTGTTTTTGTTTGTCAGACTTTTTAGGCAGAGGCCTCCAGAATTTACCGACACCCCAAATCGATAATCCTATAAATAATCCTGGGTTCGGGCGAACCGGAACTAGTCGCCATTTTGGCAAACGGTTCTCTCGAACCGGAAGGAAACGGTTCCACCACACTCACGAATGACGCATTTACTTAATTTTGGAATGATGCATTTGATGTGAAGACGAGGGTTGTGTCCAGTTATTAATTAATCATTGGTGAATAATTGTGTTTTTTGCTGATCAGCTGCTGCTAAATTACAACGAAGACGGCTTTTGAGCGATTCAAGCAACTGGACAGCGGCTCTGACGCCAGTAAAAGGTCAGTTACATGGCGACGACCTCGATTCACTTAAGGCAAAGAACTCCTCAAAGAGTCCTCCATTTGCTTCAGACTGACCTCAACATTTACGTCATTTATGATGTCATCGTTATAGTGGTTTTTCACACAGGCTAATGCCTCCTGAACCATTCAAAATCACATTATTATTATTATTATTATTATTATTATTATTATTATTATTATTATTATTATTATTGTTGTTGTTGTTGTTGTTGTTGTTGTTATCATGCCCTATTAAGTGAGCACTGTACGAGGACGAAATGAAAACCTTTGAGGCAAATGATAGTCGTTCTTCTCTTTAATTTTTCATAATCTAAAAAAGTTCTTTTGGTTATTTTGTGAAACTTTACTTTGTCTTTGCAGTCACATTTTTAATGTTTTGTAAAAAATTTCGTACAGAGCTACGGGGGGAGACAGGGGTAAGTCGGCCGAACGTGGTCGTTGTTTACTTAATAAGTGTTATAATACTGGGTACTTGTAGGTACTTGGGAGTCGATGGGCTGGCGGCCAAACGCAGTCCATCTCCAAATTCAATTCGTGATCAGATGTTGAACTGGTGCAGAGCGAGAGTTTCATGTTACGACGTAAGACGATTTACAGATTCAGTTTAGCCGCGCGGAGATGGACGGAGGGAGGGTTGATGAGGGGCTGCCTCCCCCTCCCCTTCTGGTCGGTGACGACCACCCAGTGGCGTAGCCAGGATTTTCCGAAGGGGGGGGGGGTTACGAACGAAAATTCTGACAAGCAAGAAAAAAAGGGACGCACTTATTATTTCGCTTGGTTAAATTAGTTATATATATAATGTTGAAATTGAATCGAGTCGTCATCATAATTTTCAACGTCGTCATCATTGATGTAGTCGCCACATCGTAATCAACATCGTCGTCGTCGTCATCATCATCATCATCATTATCATCATTCAATAAAGACTAACTATGTTTCAGACATCCGTCGAGGCCTTGTGTTAGTTTTGGATTAGTTATGGACGTGGATAATATCCGAAAGTGTTCAGCGCGTTTCCATTATCTATACTTTTGTCAGGATGTCAACATAGCGGATTTTTCGAGCAGTTGGAGCGACGGACTGGCGTTCTGTGCCCTGGTGCACAGCTTCTACCCAGAGGCCTTCGACTTCGACGGCCTTGACAGAAAGAACAAGGCCAAGAACTTCCAATTGGCCTTCGACACCGCAGAGTTAGTTCACTCAACTGCTGCTGCTGCTGCTGTGGCTCAATAGAAGTCAGCCCATCTCCATTTGCATTTAGACTCAATTGCATTCAGACAGTGGCGCCTCCTCTACAGATGGGTTGCGGTAACCACCCCCTCCACCTCCCCAAGAAAAAATTATAAATGTCACGTGGGTCTCTGCCATGATTTTTGGCGATGGTCTTGGTTTTGCTGGAGATGCCGTCAACGGATTTTGTTTTACCCTCACCCCTCTCACTCCCACCCCATCCAGATTTCAAACTTTCTGGCTTCGTGACAGAATCTAATTGCAGATGATAATTATAAGACACCTGTTCTGTTCTATGTTTCGTTGAGATACTAAGACACCTGTTGTTCTGTTTCTTCTGCAGGGAGCGGGCGGGCGTCTTCCCTCTTCTCGACGTCGAGGACATGATCAAGACCAACAATCCCGATTGGAAATGTGTCTTCACCTACGTCAACTGCTTCGCCAACCGGATGTCGGAAATTAGGAAAGAGAAAAAGGCAGCGGAACTGTTGCTGAACGAGAAAGAACTAGGACAAGAACGACAGAGAGAACAAGAAGGCGTCAAATAACAGAATTAGCGGCCAATAATAATAATAATAATAATAATAATAATAATAATAATAATAATATTATAATATTATTATTATTATTATTATTATTATTATTATTATATTGCCGATTAACTTTTATTTTGAAGCCATGTTCTTTTTCTATGCGTTTGAAATAGTTCTTCCTCCCCTTCGCTTGGGCAAGCTTCGCCTCCACGCGACCGGGGAACCTCGATGGGGTGGGGGTGGGGGTGGGGGTAATGTCGTGGCCAGCCCCTTGCTAAAGAATTTTTACGATAAAAACTCAACGCCTTAATTCTGCAGCAATATTAAAGACTATATGACAACATTTAGGCTCTGATGAAAGTTTCATCGGTTATGCAGGGAATCTCACTACCAACTTAGGTCCGACTGGAGGGGGGCCTGCCCCTTTGCCCTTCTCCCCTCTGCCCTTCTCCCCATCTGCCCTACTCCTTGTTAATTATATTTCTGATATATCATTTATTTTTATTTTGAGACTATTTTCTTTTTGACCTATTAATAAATTATAAGTAATTTCATCTGAAAACTCATATGATTTTATTGTTGATAATAATAATAATAATAATAATAATAATAATAATAATCTAGACTAATTTTAAACTTCTATAGCGCCACTTCATAATTCACAGAAGCAAAAGCCGACGGCACACCAAACCAAAATCATACAAGATCCAGGTCAAATCCCCGACATCCGGTCGGACAGCCAGACTATGACAGTCTATGGTGGATGAGCCTGCTTTAGCATAAGAAGAAGAAGAAGAAGAAGAAGAAGAAGAAGAAGAAGAAGAAGAAGAAGAAGAAGAAGAAGAAGAAGAAGAAGAAGAAGAAGAAGAAAGCACCAGGGACAGACGGTCGATCGTGTAGGTTAATTATTCATCTAAACGACTGAATCCGAATGAAGTCTGTTTTGACTGAGAATGGCGCTTCGTTGACAATCGAAGCGACGCAGACGACAAACAACGCATCGTCTGGCATTTAGATGATTGGCAGCAGGGCTTAACTTAGAAGTTTGTTGAGCTGATATTACGATGCACGAAGAGGCGACCGAAGTAACTCTTGAACAAGCGATGGTGCATTGAATACACTGCTTCAAAACGAGGCTGTGACGTGGCGACACCTGTGCGAGAAAAAACTTTATATATATATATATATATATATATATATATATAAAGCTGAAACTGATTGAATAATGCTAAAACAAATTTTAACGTTTGATTGACTCACTGTCTCTGTCGGTCTCTCTGTCTCTCTCTGTTTCTGTCTCAGTCTCTCTCCATCTGTCGCCGTTAATTTTTCTTCTTTTGTCCCTAAAGAGATCTTGAGTTGATGGGTAAACAATAATTCGATGAATTTTTATTTATTTATTTATTCTCGGCCAATTTTTTAAAAGCGCAGTAGTAGGGCTAAGACCGACAAGACAGCAATCGCGTAGCTCATTCTAAATAATCATTTCAAGTTCAATAAAAAGTGTATGCTCATCATTCTCAAATAAAATAACAGTCCGGCAGAGTCTATGTTTGGTCCACGTTGTTAAAACTATAGATAGCTGTTCCACACCGTTTTGAAAAAGGCTGAAAACAAGACAAAAGAAACGAAATAAGACAGAGATCTCGGCACCGTCCTCTGTAAAACGGATGCAACTATACTTGGAATTCAGTGGCGGCGGCGGCGGCGGCGGCGGCGGCTGGGGGAGGGGTGTCGTCCTAGCGACAGTCACTTAGCGCCGATGTGTCGACGCATAGCTCTTGATTGGTGTGGGTTGGTGGGGTGAGGGTGGGGTCGGGGTCGGGGGAGGAGGATACCCTCTAAGGAGAGTCTCTGTCTTCGTCTGCGTGTCCGCACATGCAGGCGCCGCTGATTCGTCGCCAGGTTTCAAGGGGGGATTACGAAGGACGCTCGACACCGGCGCCGCCGCCCTTGAAGGGGTCTATACCCGGCGACCCTCTTTAAACCCCTTTCCCTGCCCTGCCTCCCCCTCGTCGACCGAGCGGTGCCGTTGCGACAAGGTGTCGACCGGTGACAAACATCTTCGCCGCGACCGCTTACTTACTTACTGACTTCGGCGCCAGAATGAGAAGCCGTCGTATTATGACAGAAGAGAATTTTTGTCTCTCATAGGGTCACGGGGTCACGGGATGGGCGGGGGTAGGGGTTGTAATGGGCTCTACTAGATTCCCAATGACGCTTAAATATATATTAATCAACGAACTATTTTCTATTTACATTTTAGCTTTTTGAGCCTGACATCAGTGTATGCATATATATATATATATATATATATATATATATATATATATATATATATATATATATATTCTGTGTACAGTACTGTTTATATATATATATTCTGTGTACAGTATATATATATATATATATTCTGTATATATATTCTGGTTATATATATTATGTATGTATGTATGTATGTATGTATGTATGTGTGTGTATATATATATATATATATATATATAGTATATATGCTGTATGAATGTGTTGGTCTTTTCGTGATCATTTTCTTCTCAGATTCTCAAAATCACCGGAAATGGTTCGATCGTCTGTTTCGAACGATCCCACAATTCCTCTGCCATTTCTGTCGATACATCCGGTCCCTGGTCGGGGTCTGTTTGTCACCGGGGACTCGACGACGACGACGACGACGAGGAGGAGGAGGAGGAGGAGGGAGTCCGCCTCGTCCCTGCCTCCCCTCCTAAATCCCTGCCTCCCTCCCGTCTCTCTCTCTACTCGGGCGGATCTGCCACTCGCTGGGGGACGGCGGCACAGGGACACCGGAAGTGGCCCTGTCTACACCTGTTGAGTGCGCATGCGCCGGCCGTTTCGTCGCCAGAAGTGACGTCATCGCCACGATGTGTTTGTCTTTCGACGGAGGAGGGGGAGGAGGAGTAAGATCTGCGGACGACTACGATGATCCAGGACAAACACCGGATCAATTGGAGTCCAACGCTCCCTTCGATCCGGAAGACACGGAGTCCGTCAGTTGATCACGATCAAGGCTGAGGGCGGAGTGGGGTGGGGTGGGGTGGGGAGGGTTAGAAGAACCCTCGTGGCTGTCAAACTCCGCAGATTTCGTCTGCCAAGGGATTTGTGTTTTACCCGGAGAAGGACAAATTAATTCGTTTTTATTTTTAGGATTTTCTAAATCCTCAGAAGAAATCCGCACTAATTCCTCCTCCTCCTCCTCCTCCTCCTCCTCCTCCTCTTCCTCCTCCTCCTCCTCCTCCTCTGCATTTTGTCCCTCCCGCAGCTGTACCGTAATTTGTCAGCGCTAATCTCCCTCAATGACTGCTAATGTTCGGTGTTTGCTTTAAGATAACGCTACAGTGAAGACCCGTTTAACGTCGCCAAACTAAAGGCAGTTGAATGACAGGCAATTAAACGAGCATGAAGAAGACGGGCGTTGCAATAATCGAGTTTCACTGTACTTGGTATCAGCGGAGAATGGCACCTTGTGGACACTCGATGATCAAGTGTCCTAATGTATAGACTACGATTCCAGTTCCCTTTTCGTTTCTCGGCTCCAGCCACGGAAGTCTACAACCGCTACTCCCATCTCCCCATCCTCTCCTAATTATCCCACGTTTGAATAAATCGACACAATTCTCCCCGCCCTCGACCCCCTCCCCCACCAACTTCCTCTGACCCTCTCTTTGACCATGGTTGACCATGGTCGGTCCTTATCTCGACCTCGCCAAGCGCCGCTGGACAAAGGAGGGTCGGCGGCGCAATTCGACGCGCCGTCGTGGGTTCGATTCGTACGGAAGCGTCGATGGGCGCCGATGGGGCCCGAAGGGACTGCATTAGACGGCGCCAAAAGGCCATCATTAGTGACACCGTACTTTCTATTTCGACGCCGGTTAATGTAACGACGCGATCTCTCTCTGTCCGCCGATTGATAATGTGCTGGGGCCGGGGGTGGCAGGGGTGGCGGGGGCGGCCCGGGAGTCGCCCCCCCAACACACAGAGGGCTGGGCGGGCAACACCCAACGCTGATAGCGGAAGCAACTTTTGCATTTAGACTGCAGTGTCAGGAGGTGAAGGGAAAAGACCAGAGGGGAAGAAGAGTGTGGAACTGAGGGAATGAGGGAACGAGGGAATAACAGGTGACACAATAGGACGATCGATTAGAAAAGTGTTTCGATAGATTCAGAATGTTTGCCCACTTAACCCCTTTACTGGGAACCCCAGATATATCTGTCCATTTTACATTGAGTTACAGTTAAATACACAGTTAAGGGGTTAATTGAAAACTCATTTATTAATTACGAAATCCTAAGGAAATGAATAATTTAGTAAGTAACGTCTCGTGAATTTATGTAGCTCCTCGAGGGTAGTATTATCGCACTAGCCGTTTATTCCTAGGCGCTTAATTAAGATAACCGAAGAAATCTAAAGGAGAGAACTTCGCCAAAATAGGATAACAGTCATTGAAGTCAATAAAACTGTTTTTAAAACGCAATAAAGAAACTCTTTTAAACTCTTTTTCCATCGCAAACACCTTGCGTTGTTCATTGATTTGTCTACGTTGTCAGAATTCTTGAAACCGCCAGTGGCCAAGAACTCTTGGTGAGGGGGATGCAATGAATTTCTAGGAAGATCCCGCCAATTTTCAAAGGAATTATATGCAAACGGTTTAAAAGAAATTTGTAGATTTGATTTATAACATATAATGTTGAGAACCGACAATGTATAAAAGCCATTTTAGTCTGTGTACACTGTACAAAGTCATAGTGCAAAATCGAGTTTTCTATTGCTGTAAGCGAACTCGTCGATGACTCTGTCTATGGATATGTCCATATCTTTGTGGATGTACATCAAGGCTAATCCGTTTAGACGATCATCTTCCATTTAAGACGCATTTTTGGTGGGTCGGTTGGGGGATGCACCCCCAGTCATCCCCAACGTGAGACCGCCTCTGTCGACAGCGGCTGTGGCTTTTTGTCGTCACTATGCCACGGCGCTATAGAAGTTCTCCAGTACAATACAATGAGTGAGACACTGATAGCAATTTTATAAAATATTTCAATTGCGCATCTGACGTCCGCTAAGCGTCAACGCAACGAACGTTTTATCCAATTTATCCGATTATTTGTCGCTTTTTAAGTCAGCGACTGAAATGACACTTAGGCCTAATCAGACGAATGATTCCTGACTGAGTTGTTGTCAGTTGAAACCCAGAGCCTCGTTTTGAAGACACAGAGCAGACGATAGACGCTTTGCTGAATTCGCGCCAAAACAATGTTTTCGCCCTTAAACGCAATTAAAGCGATTCCAAGTTCTTTGGATACTCTGGATACTTTGGATACTTTGGATACTTTGGATACTTTGGATACTTTGGATACTTTGGATACTTTGGATACTTTGGATACTTTGGATACTTTGGATACTTTGGATACTTTGGATACTTTGGATACTTTGGATCCTGCACTTTTCAACTCTTTCACTCCCATTTCCACTTTCACTTCATCAGAATCCGATCGAGGCTCTCAATTCGAAAGCTCTCTTTGCAAGTGGCGCTGAAGGGACGTCGCCACGGATACCCTTCCACTCCTCCTCCTCCTCCTCCTCCTCCTCCTCCTCCTCTCCTCCTCCTCCTTCTCCTCCTCCAGGGCAGTCATTCGATAACCACTTGTTCTTCCCGCGCGTGAGTATGATGGATCGAAGCGCAGTTGTTTGCTGAGTCATCGTCGTCGTCGTCTCTGCAGCGGCGACCACATCGCTTCCGGTCACGTGTCCTTGTCCCGCAGCGGAAGTCGCCAGTGGCGGCCGTGTGTGTGTGTGTGTGAGAGAGAGAGAGAGAGAGAGAGAAAAGAGTGGGGGGAGGAGAGAGGGGGGAGGCAGGTAGAGAGAGAGAGACAGGCGGCGCGTGAAATCGTCTGCGAGTAATTAACAGAGGCTGAGATCTCTGATATCGATATGATCCGACCCCAGAAGGAGGAGGAGGGAGGAGGAGGAGGAGGAGGTGGAAAAAAGGAGGAGGAGAAGAAGGAGGGGGAGAGGAAGAGACTGGACTGGATGCGGAGGAGGGGAGAGAGAGAGAGAGTCTGAGCATCCGTCCGACCGGAGGGAACCAACGCGGAAGCGGCGTCAGACTAGCGTCTGATGGGGGGAAGCCCCCGGCGGCCGATCGGACAACGGCGATAAGGAGACCGTCCGTCTCGATGACGAATCCCGCCGCCGCCGCCGCCGCCGGGGCGCTTCGCCGGCGCTTCCTCGGCGGCGGCGGCGGCGGCGGCGGCGGCCGGCGGCGGCGGCGGCGGCGGCGGCGGCGGCGGCTGGGCGCGGTGGTGGAGATGCAGCAGCGGCGCCGTTTGATTGGCCGCCGCCGCCGTCGTCGTCGCCGCCGCCGGGGTCAGTGACGTGGATCGCATTGAAGTGTGCTTTTGATGGATTCGCCTCCGACGTCCGCGCGCTCTCGATTTCAGCAATCCAATATACTCCGTGAATGCTAACGAGTGATCGAGTCCAAACTGACCACCACAACCGCCGCCGCACTACCATGGGAGGGCGTCTGCGGTCGTCCAACTGACAATAATTGTGCCAATCAACTGAGCGACCTTGACCTTGGCGATGACGTCAATTTGCTGCTAAAATCCTGTTCTAGATGAAAGTTCGAAGTTCATCTTAACTTTGATCATTACTTGTCATTTTTGAGAATTTAAGAAATTCCAAGAGGATAAACTCAGCTGATGCGGGCATCAGACCAGGTCATTGGGTCAACGAATCAAAGGTCAACGAATCAAAGGTCAATGAATCAAGGAGACTGCGTAGTAAACATGCTCTTATCTAAGTGTCTGGCTTTTTAATGCGTTTTATTGAAATTCTTTCGACTTAATTACTCAATTACTTAATTAGTCTCATTATATAATTATATATATATATATATATATATATATATATAATTATAGATTTGATAGTGGGGGGTTGACAGAAATACCCTCAGATACAGTTTGAGACGTTTGAGAGTAGGTTAGGTTAGGAGTAACCTGAAATACCCCCGAAATTGATAATGTTAGAAATACCCTGCTTTCTCCCATTCCCTCGCGTTAGACACTCCCTTCCCGGCCGCATTTAGCGCGGCCTCCCTTGAATGGGGTCCGGGGTTTCTCCCCGGAAAAAATTTGAAATCGTAGATGCTCGTACGTGTGTTTTAGAGCATTTTGGACACAAAATCACAGGTCTGGCATCAATAGATGTCTGTAATTTCTTATGCTCAAGTCAATTTCAAATTATTCTGCTTCAATTTGTGCGTGTTAAGTCGAAAATTACTTGTCTTTGGCCCAACTAGTGTCAATCAAGATGCTACTGCTCCATCAAATCTTGAAATCTTGTTTTAAATCGGTAAATCTATTTAGTGTCACAACTCACAAGTGGAAAAGGCGACAAAAAGTAGACAGCAGTTAACTAATTTGCCATCGGGCCACCCGTTAACCTCCTTGTCCAATTTACGCATTAGAGAATACCACAGGCAAAATTCTGAATGCCAAGCACGTTTGATCTACAAGAGATAGTGGCCTAATTTTTCAAAAAGCTTGATTAGCAGGTGCTCTTCATGTCTATGTCAAAAGTGCTAGCCATTCAAACGTCTTCCAATACCATTCTCTGTAGTTTAAAAATGTCATTTAAAATGTCCAATTTACGCATTAGAGAATGCCACAGGCAAAATTCTGAATGCCAAGCACTTTTTATCTACAAAAGATAGTGCCCTAATTTTTGAAAAAACTTGATTAGCAGGTGCTCTTCACTTCTCTGTCAAAGTGCTCCTACTGCCAATCATTGTCTGTAGTTTAAAAATAAGCCCGCAATGCTATCCTGTAGATATATACAGTTGAGAACGTTTGATATATAGACTAGTAGAACCGATCCTCAATCATCCCCTACCCCCTCACCAAAAATTTCTCTGCAATTTTGCATATATATATATATATATATATATATATATATATATATATATATATATGAGACACTGTGTTCTTCATGTGAACTGCCTTTGAGATTCTATTCTCCTGGACTACTGCAACTCTTCAAACACCGGAAATTCAAGGCGGAATCTTAGCAGAAAAAGGGATTTCAAATCTTTCGTGTCAACAAAGAAAATGCTCTCCTTATTCCTAAGACAAATCGAAGGCTAATCGATTCTCACTCAATGCCCCCACTCCCGCCACCCCCACCCATCCCCCATCCCCAACCACCACCAAATGATTCCGTGATTTAGCAGCTTCTGAAACCTGACCTTTGAGCACCAAAGGCCTTTCCCTCATAGAAAAAACTATTTCTCAATGTACAGGGCCGTGGGTGGCAGAAAAGAACCCCCTCCATTAGAGACACTCACTAACCAGAAACAAGCAAATCTCTTCATCCGCCGAGAAGCTTCGTCGCTGTCATCGCCAGGGGCGTGACGATCTGCGGCCGAGAGGAGTGGGGGGAGGGGGGGTGCGTGGCCGGGATTTCCCGCCTCTGCGCCCCGACGATCGTCTGCATTGGTCGGCGCAGCAGACGATAGGCAGCGCCTTACAGAGGGCACCTGCTCCGTCCAATGGCGCGAAGAGACATATAGCAGTCGACGGACGGCGCATCAGCCGACGACCAGTGGAGTCGACGACGACGACGACGACGGCAAAAACCAAGTCTAAAGGCAATTGGAAGACATCGCGAGACCGGCGGTCGCAGTTTCTGCAGAGTTCGGAGAAGAGTTGATCTTCGTCGCCGGAGAAGAGACTCGAGAGAGCGTCCCATGCAGTCGCTGTCTTGTCATCTCTCTCACCTGAAAATGACGACCGAATTTGGGTTTCTCTTCTCCCCTCCTCCGCCTCCACCTCCTCCCTTTGCCCGGTCTTCGGTGTTCTACCCCCCTGGACCCCCCACCGCCGCCGCCCCGTCGGCCGGTTCAAACCGACTCCATCGGTCCCCGGACCTCTTTTCCTTCTCCTCTCAGATCGGTCTTATTCCGGGCTTCTGTTCCCCGCGCTTCGAATCACGTGGCGTCGTTGCCATGACTACGGCGGAGGTGCTGATGTCGGGCGCCGGAAGTTACGGATACCTGAGACCGTCGTCGATCCCAGAATGCTCAGCGTCTTCCGAGGGACCGGAAGTGAGCGATGAGCCGCAGGTGGAGCTGGAGTCCATGGATCTGTGGACCAGATTCCATGGCCTCGTCACAGAAATGGTGATCACGAAATCCGGAAGGTAAAGAAAACCTCGATTATTATTATTGTTCATGACAATTTATATAGCGCCGTAACATAGCAAGGGCCAAAGTCAAGGGTGCTTTACAATAATCGATTATTAACTAAAATCATTTAAGTGTCTTTGGTTGGTCTCTAATCTGATAATGATAATCGCTTCGATTCCAAGGTGGACGACATGGAAAGGAAAGGAACGGAACTTGAACGAGTTCCATGTTTTCCATCTTTTTATTGCTTTATAAATGTTGCATTTGCCAGAACAGACTCTAAACGTTTTCTTTCGTCTCTCGTCTAATTTCGATCGAGTGTGGGGTGGGGGTGGGTGTGGGGGTGGGTGTGAAGCGTGCATTTTAGCGCAAGTATAGAAAAATTAAAACCAACTGAAATCCCAATTTTACAGAAAATGTGACTTTTCTTATAAGAGAGAGAGAGATGATCCTTTGTTTTAGATGCGTAAAATCAGTAGTAGTCTTTAGCTGTTGGCATTATAAACAGCCGAAGAAGCATACATATACATGTACTGTATAGAGACGGATTGCATACATGCTGCCGAAGAACCTCCTATAACTGTTTGAAGGCCTATAGACGATAGGATAAGGACGGACTTCACAGGAGAGTGTCGCTCTTAGAAAGATAGAAAAAGTCGGCACAAAAAGAACAATGCTATCCAGTTACAAAGACCATCTCCGGATCACTATCTGTTGACGCGATCACGTGATAAATTACCTTCCGCTGCACAGACAATACCTGTCTCAGGTATGGGGCGACTTCTGTCACGACCACCTTCCCGTGAACGGAGGTCACGTACGCCGCGAATGACTGGATGATTGAACGACAGGCGCTGTTTCGTCATATATATATATATATATATATATATATATATATTATATATATATATATATATATATATATATATATATATATATATATATATATATATATATATCGACGCTTCAATTTGTCCGCCTCTCAGCTGCTGAGACCGAGTGTCGCACTCAAGGCAGTGTCACAAAGCGTCGATCGGACGCACGAGAGACCATCCATCGTCGTCGACGTTTGCCCATTGTGTGAACGCAGTACGAGAGACGAGTTTTTAAACTCTCCGCCTTTCTTCTTGAATACACATTTGAAAAAAAAAATCCAAGATGAGATATCTGTTTGTTTGCTAGACTCTCTCCTAACGCGCCAACTGACATTGAAGAAACATTTATATTTATAAGCGAGTTCTTGGGGATGGGGAGGAAAGGGCTACACCCGCTATACATTGAAATCCTGACGGGGGCTAAAGAAAACATAGCAGAGAAAACTTTTCTCTAAAAATCATTATTCTGAAATAAATAAAAGGAAATGCAGATGCTGAACGATTAGCGGATTTCGACAGCGGAACTCACAATTGCTTTGGCTCCACAAAGGACCCCAACGAAATTAAGGCTCCACAGAAACGTCTTCGGGGCCCCTTTAACCAGGGGCGTAGCGACGGCGGGGTATATCGGTATATATATACCCCATAGGCGGATTTAGAGTTTAATATTTGGGTAGGCTAGCATGGGGTCTGGGGTGCCATCCAGCACGCGACAGACCTGGTGTTGATGGAAAAAAAACAATGTTTTTGTTTTGGTGGGATTAGTTGGGTATAGGCTTAAGCCTACCCTTTAATAAAATCCGCCTATGATATACCCCTATATATATATATATATACCCCTCAAAATCAGTCTTTACTTTAACGTTATTTATGTGATTTATATGGTTTATGTGCTTTATAGTTAAGATTTATACCCCTCCCCCAAAAATATATTTATACCCCCAAATCAAATTCCTGGCTACGTCTAACCTCTGACCCAACCATCAAGGGCCCAGCTGAGCAATGCCCGGTTGTTCGAGATCGTCGTGATCGTTGATTGATGCATTGATTGATGCTCATTGATTGATGCTCATTGATTGATGCTCATTGATTGATGCTCATTGATTGATGCTCATTGATTGATGCTCATTGATTGATGCTCATTGATTGATGCATTGATTGATGGATCGATTGATGCATTGACTACGAAACTTATAATGCTTTAATACGAACTATTGTGAGATAATCAACAAGGTTTATTACGAGATACTCTCAGTAAAATTTGTTTCCCTCTTCCATAATTACCCTCTCACTTGAATTAAGAAAGCAGTGATCGATTTACCTGGTGTTAGGGGATTTTAACCCCCACCCTCCCCAGCTGGAAGTCATAAACAGTCGAGCCCCTCCTTCCCCGCCACTGGTGTGAAAAGTTTTTTGGGTCAAGTCGACCGCCCCCCCCACTGCTCCTCTGAAAAATGCTTTCCGAATGGCTTCCGTGTCTCTGTGCTGCTGTGCATCGCGTCTTTGGATTTTTCCAGACGAATGTTTCCACCGTTCAAGGTGAAGGTCGGTGGCCTTGACCGGAGGACGAAGTACGTTCTGCTGATGGATGTTGTTCCGGTCGACGACAACCGATACAAGTTCCACAATTCGCGCTGGATCGTCGCCGGAAAAGCGGATCCGGAAATGCCGAAGCGGATGTACGTCCATCCGGATTCCCCGTTGACCGGAGAACAGTGGATGGCAAGGACCGTGTCCTTCCACAAACTCAAGCTGACCAACAACATCTCAGACAAACACGGATTCGTAAGAAACAGTTCCATTCTCATGCATCGTCCGTCCGCGCATGGGATTATACAGTGAAACCTCTTTAGCGCGTGTTATACGAGTCCGTGTTAACGGGGTCTCACTGTAGATCCACAACTTCCACCGACCGCGCCCTGTCTGCGTGTGCTATTCTTGAGAATTTCCGAGGCGCAATTGAAGAATCCATCTGCTGCTCTCTTTGCAGACGATCCTGAATTCGATGCAAAAGTACCAGCCTCGTTTTCACATAGTGCAGGCCAGTGACGTCATTCGACTTCCGTTCTGCCCATTCAGAACCTACATATTCAACGAAACAGAATTCATTGCGGTGACCGCCTACCAAAACGAAAAGGTAACGACTTACGATATATATATATATATATATATATATATATATATACACATATATATATATGCAAATTGGTATGCAAATTGTTTTTTGTCCATAGTATACATGCTACATACGATACTACATAGTACATACCAGTGATTGTAATAAAATTATAAAAACAATCGAGAACACAATGAATTTAAAAACACAAAAATTCGCGAAAAACTTTTCCCCTAAAAATCAGGGGAACAGAGGCCCCCTCCCCCAAATGACGTCCCTGTCTGGCGCCTTCTCTTCCTCCTCTTTATCCTCCTCCTCCTCCTCCTCCTCCTCCTCCTCCTCCTCCTCCTCCTCTAAACGACAGCGGGTCTCTTACCGAATATATGAGCGTGTCATTTGATGGAGTTTACGTTCAGCTCTGAGAAGTGTTTGTGAGTCACTTTATAATATTTAATTGTCAGTTTCGTCTGACAGTATAGAGACTCGACTCGATGTGTCCGGTGAGGAGTCGTTGTCGTCGTCGTCGTCGTCGGCAGTAACTGCTCTTTTGTTTTTCTGCTCAGATAACTCAGCTGAAAATCGACAACAACCCTTTCGCCAAAGGATTCCGTGTCTCAGGAGCGAGCAAAACTGAGCACAGGTGAGAGCAACAGGTGACTCCACACTCAACAACTCTTACGCATCAAAGGCGTTTTTAGAATCACTCAAATCCAAACACGCTCCAAAATACCATCTTCAATCGCATAATTATTTGAGTGAACATTACAGCGAATGATGTTTTGTGTGTTGCATACAGGCTACGAATAAATAACTGGATGAATTAACAGCAATGCCTCTAATTAGATAATTCTAAAGGCGCTATAGAAATCCGCCATCATTGGCGTAAACTTGAATGAAAAAGTGGGGGCCAACCCACACCTTTTCCATTTCCTTATGGTAATCCCTCAAAAGTTGGAGGGTGCTCGAACCTATAGAGACCTAATAGAAGTCGACACCTACGACGCTGGTGAATATTGCCTTGTTTTTTCACTATAAGACTAATAATAAGTTTCGTTTAATGCTCTGATATTTCGTTATTAACTTTTGGCAGACGCACAGTTCGTCCTGCGAACGGACAGCCACAGTCTCCTCTTTCCCACGCAGTCGTCGATCCATTCAGTCGTCACGGCGTCTTCGATGATGAAGACGACGACGACGATGATGACGACGACGACGACGACGCCGGCGAAGCAACAAGGCCAGCAGCGGACGTCGCCATAGAAGAGTCCTCGATGTCAAGGGAAGGAGGAGAAGGAGGAGGAGGAGGAGGAGGAGGAGGAGGAGAGGGCGAAGAAGACGGTTCAGAGGTCAAGGGTCAAAGAGATTCAGAACAGAACAATCCAGATGGAACAACGACTGGAGCTACTCCTCCTCCCCCCATCAACCATTCATTTTTTCGGGAAAGAAATTTAAATCGGAAAGAAGGTCAAGGTCGCCGTCAAGGTCACTTAGAAGCAGTCAACGACGACTGAACATCAAATAATTCAGACCAAATGATAATGACAGCGATAACGACGACGACGATGATGATGGCGTGAAGAGTGACATAGCAATGATAATTATCATATTAGTGATGTTCAGGGCTTTTTTGTAAACAAATATTTTCCGGAACGAGGCAAGATTTCCACTTTGCGCCCCTAAATGTCTAAACTTTTTTAGTCGTCACAGAAGTTTAGTAGGCCCTAGTTTTAAAAAACTCCATTTTCCGGGCGATGGCCTTTTTTAGTCGTCACAGCTATTTTTCTAAATACCAGTCTTCCGATTTTCCGGAACGCCGTTCCGCCTCGTTCCGGCCCAAAAAAGCTCTGATTATTATTATTATTATTATTATTATTATTATTATTATTATTATTATTATTATTATTATTATTATTATTATTATTATATGGACGCGATGAGCATTTGAACGCGGTGGGCATACACAGTGGTTTTCACACAGGCTTCCTTAGCCTTCTAAACCACTTAAAATCACTTTAATAATAATAACAACAACAATAATAATAATAATAATAATAATAATAATAATAATATTATTATTATTATTATTATTATTATTATTTTTGGACGCGGTGAGCATTTGGACACGGGCATTTAGGGCATTTAGACGCGATGAGGGCATTTGGACGCGGTGAGCATTTGGACGCGGTGGGCATTCACAGTGGTTTTCATACAGGGTTTTCACAGGCTTAGCCTCCTAAACCACTTAAAATCACATTATTATTATTATTATTATTATTATTATTATTATTATTATTATTATTATTATTATTATTATTATTATTATGGACGCGATGAGCATTTGAACGCGGTGGGCATTTGACAGTGGTTTTCACAGAGGCTTTTAGCCTTCTAAACCACTTAAAATCACTTTAATAATATTAATTATTATAATTTAGGGCATATTATTTGGATTTGACGCGGTAGCATTTGGACCACGGAGGGCATTTAGACACCACGCGGTGAGCATTTGAATAATAATCTTCTTCTTCTTCTTCTTATTATTATTATTATTATTATTATTATTATTATTATTATTATTATTATTATTATTATTTGGACGCGGTGAGCATTTGGACACGGAGGGCATTTAGACGCGGAGGGCATTTAGACGCGATGAGCATTTGGACGGCATTTGAACGTGGGCATTTGAACGCGGTGGGCATTCACAGTGGTTTTCATACAAGCTTACTTAGCCTCCTAAACCACTTAAAATCACATTATTATTATTATTATTATTATTATTATTATTATTATTATTATTATTATTATTATTATTATTATTATTATTATTATTATTATTATTATTACTATTATATGGACGCGATGAGCATTTGAACGCGGGACGTGGGCATACACAGTGGTTTTCATGACAGGCTTCATTTGAGCCTTCTAAACCACTTAAAATCACTTTAATAATATTAACAACAATATTAATATTATTATTATTATTATTATTATTATTATTATTATTATTATTATTTGGACGCGGTGACCATTTGGACACGGAGGGCATTTAGACGCGGAAGGCATTTGGACGCGGTGAGCATTTGGACGCGGTGGGCATTCACAGTGGTTTTCATACAGGCTTACTTAGCCTCCTAAACCACTTAAAATCACATTATTATTATTATTATTATTATTATTATTATTATTATTATTATTATTATTATTATTATTATTATTATTATTATTATTATTATTATTATTATTATATGATGAGCATTTGAACGCGGTGGGCATACACAGTGGTTTTCACACAGGCTTCCTTAGCCTTCTAAACCACTTAAAATCACTTTAATAATAATAATAATAATAATAATAATAATAATAATAATAATAATTAATAATAATATTCTTCTTCTTCTTCTTCTTATTATTATTATTATTATTATTATTATTTGGACGCGGTGACATTTGGACACGGAGGGCATTTAGACGCGGAGGGCATTTAGACGCGATGAGCATTTGGACGCGGTGGGCATTTGAACGCGGTGGGCATTCACAGTGGTTTTCATACAAGCTTACTTAGCCTTAAACCACTTAAAATCACTTAAAATCATTATTATTATTATTATTATTATTATTATTATTATTATTATTATTATTATTATTATTATTATTATTATGGACGCGATGAGCATTTGGACACGGAATTTAGACGCGGTGGATTTACATTTGAACAGTGGTTTTTCACAGTGGTTTTCATCCTTTAGCCTTCTAAAATCACTTAAAATCACTTTAATAATAATTATTACAACAATTTGAACAACAACAACAAACCACTTTAAATAATAATAATAATAATAATAATAATAATAATAATAATAATATTATTATAATATTCTTTATTTGGACTTCTTCTTTAGACGCGATGAGCATTTGGACGCGGTTTTGAACTTTCTTTTTCTTCTTCTTTAGCCTCCTAAACCACTTAAAATCACATTATTATTATTATTATTATTATTATTATTATTATTATTATTATTTGGACGCGGTGAGCATTTGGACACGGAGGGCATTTAGACGCGGAGGGCATTTAGACGCGATGAGCATTTGGACGCGGTGAGCATTTGAACGCGGTGGGCATTCACAGTGGTTTTCATACAAGCTTACTTAGCCTCCTAAACCACTTAAAATCACATTATTATTATTATTATTATTATTATTATTATTATTATTATTATTATTATTATTATTATTATTATTATTATTATTATTATTATTATTATATTATTTGGACGCGGTGAGCATTTGGACACGGAGGGCATTTAGACGCGGAGGGCATTTGGACGCGGTGAGCATTTGAACGCGGTGGGCATTCACAGTGGTTTTCATATACAGCCTCCTAAACCACTTAAAATCTCCTAAACCACTTTAAAGTCACATTATTATTATTATTATTATTATTATTATTATTATTATTATTATTATTAGCATTTGGACGCGGAGGGCATTTAGACGCGGGCATTTGGACGCGGTGATTATTATTATTATTATTATTATTATTATTATTATTATTATTATTATTATTATTATTATTTGGATTTTTGGACGCGGTGAGCATTTGACGCGTTGAGCATTTGGACACGGAGGGCATTTAGACATTTAGCGGAGACGCGGGGCATTTGGACGCGGTGAGCATTTGAACGCGGTGGGCATTCAACAGTTTTTCATACAGGCATTTGAACGCGGTGAGGCATATACTTAGCCTCCTAAACCACTTAAAGTCACATTATTATTATTATTATTATTATTATTATTATTATTATTATTATTATTATTATTATTATTATTATTATTTGGACGCGGTGAGCATTTGGACACGGCATTTAGACGCGATGAGCATTTGGACGCGGTGAGCATTTGAACGCGGTGGGCATTCACAGTGGTTTTCACAGTGGTTTTCATGCAGGCTTGAGCATTTGGACACGGAGGGCATTTAGCCTCCTAAACCACTTAAAATCACATTATTATTATTATTATTATTATTATTATTATTATTATTATTATTATTATTATTATTATTATTATTATTATTATTATTATTATTATTATTATTATTATTAACTGATGTTGTCGAGGAAGTGATGATTATGACTGTAACGACGAGGACGATGATAAGTGATGATGTAAAAGAAAAACATTTAAAGCGCAATTATTGTTTTAAAATTCAGCACTGGCCTATAATATCTAATGCCATCTTATACTTCTATAGCGCCACTTTACAATGCATAGGACCATCGGCCAGTTGGCTGAGTTTCTCATGAGGAACTGTTATCTTCAGGTGGCCACGGAAGCTGCAACGATTCTGACGGACTCATTTCCACATCAAAAGAGAGCCTCGATTTCGATTCAGACAGACGGTCGTTGAGTTCCCCTTTAATATATCAGAACGAGGCTCAGTCTGAAATGGAAGAGGAGGGCGATGACGACTTTCCAGAGATCCAGAGTTCCAGCTCCTCACAGAGCAGGACCTCTGTCGGGGATCCATGTGGAAAAACCGACGGAGGAGGAGGAGGAGGAGGAGTGCGGGGGAAGGAAGTGTCGTTTTCCGTGGAAAGACTTCTCGGCAAAGACTTTCTCTCAGAGAGACGCAGGCGAGGATCGCTTAACGAGTCTCTTGTCCCCTCCGATCTTTGCTCCGTTTCTTCGTCGTCTCCGACCATCCCAGAATCGATCTTCGCCGACAAAGAAACCGTGACGTCATCGTCATATCTCGGCTCCTCCTCTATGACGTCATCGCGACGAAGCGATTTATCGTTCGCGCCTCCTCCTCCTCCACCTCCTCCTCTCGTTCCCACTCTCTTTCCGGTTTCCGTCGGGACGAAAGGGGCGACGGCAGCGGCGGCGGTGGCGGACCAAGGGACCGGCGGCCAGAGACGCCTCTTTATGCCGTACGCCGATCAGAGTCCTCGCTACGCCCCCTATCCCACCGCTTTCACCAGCTACCACGCCAGGGGCCCGTCCGGGCTCTTCCGTCCCGTGTCCAACGTCGTCGAGCTGGACGAAGGCCCCGTCTGCTGCGGCGGCGGCGGCGGCGCCAGCCCCAGTGGGACGGGGGCGTCCAGGATATGCGCGTTCGGCAAATACAAACGACTGTACGAGACGTCTCCTGTTGGGGAAGAGGCGAGGTACGTGGGGCCGGTGGGATCAGTGGGGTCGGTCCTTGGCGCCGAAAAAACACCTCCGCGGTTGCACTTAAACAGCGACCTGCTAAACATCGAGCGGATGGTGCGCGGCCTGGAAAGGCGCCACCTGCCTAGAAGAAACACCGGCGGTTCCACCATCGCCACCTTCTCCTCCTCCTCCTCGTCCACCGCCATCACCGCGTCGACGGCAGACCTTGTTCTCTGACTCCGCCTCTTCTAGGTCACGTGACAGTTTTTTTCTTCCAAAGAATCGAGTTAAATTTAAGCAACGTCTTTGTGGCAAAACTCGAGAAAAATTTACGATCAATCTTTTGTCGATCAGGAAACTGAATCGATCTCTTCGATTTCCCGCCAGAAACGCGTTCGATAGACAACAAACAGCGCGAAGCTTCTGTGAACTTCTATAGCGCCAATTGTAAAACTCTAAAGTATCAAGCCAAATGTAAAAAAGACTCAAAAGTAAAGATCAGAGAGAGAGAGAGAGAGAGAGAGAGAGAGAGAGAGAGAGAGAGAGAGAGAGAGTGTGTGTGTGTGTGTGTGTGTGTGTGTAAATAACGTGACTTTGGAAATAGTCATTCATCTGTGTTCAATCGGATAAGATATAAACTATCAGAGATTGCTTTTCTATTTGTAAATGTGTCATTACATTAATTAACAGTCTCAGTTGGTTCTTTTTATGAAAAGTTCGACAAACACATTGTCTCAAAAGTAGTGTGGCTTTTCCATTTAACACAAAAACAACAGAATCTAATCAGACCACAATGCTAGCCCACCCAAATATTAAACTCTAAATCCGCCTATATATGCTCCCAGCTATTTCATAAAACATTTTAGCGCCAGGGTCTGTTCGAGAACGAGGGACATCAACCAAATGAAGTAGTAGTAGTAGTAGTAGTAGTAGTAGTAGTAGTAGTAGTAGTAGTAGTAGTAGTAGTAGTAGTAGTAGTAGTAGTACTGTTGTTGTAGTTGTTGTTGTTGTTGTTGTTGTTGTGTGTTGGTCTGTGTATGGCTTTGCACTCTGTCTCTTCGTCCCCTCCTGAACCCTGTCTTGCACTGCACTTAATGACCGAGCGGCGGTCGCTGAGGACACTTCACTTATCCATCATCTCTGACCGTCATCACCACCTGTGTACGAGCAGGCGATGACGCAGGGGCACCTGGCCCCCGCCGTCCCCGCCCCCGCCCCCGCCGCCGCCGCCGCCGCCGCCGCCGGCGCCGCCATGGTGGTCGCCTGGCCGATGAAAAATGTCACGTTCGATCGGGCCGTGGTTGCCCCGGCGAAGATCAACAACTTCGGACTCGTAGATTGTCTCCGGTTGGAAAGAGAACCGGTCCGTTTGTAACTCGGTTAAGCTGCGGCTCCATTAGGAGATATGTTACGGGGATATATCCTCTAAGTATATATCTACTACTACTACTACTACTACTACTACTACTACTACTACTACTACTACTACTACTACTACTACTACTACTACTACTACTACTACTAATACTACTACTACTACTACTACTACTACTACTACTACTACTACTACTACTACTACTACTACTACTACTACTACTACTACTACTACTGTACTATTATTTAGGTAATATTTTTAGTCGTCTCTTTAGAGTTTGTCCATATTCGGCGTTTCGTTAACTTCCAGTGCAACAAATGGTTCCATGTTTTTTGCGTTGAATAGTGCTTGACTGGTCTCCATATTGTCTCGATGATATCTTCATAGCTAATCGTCTTTAATGTCAGTGACAAAACAAAGCGACGGACAAACAGACAGAGCTGTGAACCTAATGACATCCGCAGTTGAATCGATGAGATGCAGTCGACCTGATCAGTCGAACTCCTTCCCATCCGCCGACGACCATCTTAAGCCCGTCGTTCCCATCTGCCATGCGCTTATCCGGTGACCGTCAGAAACTACCCCCTCATCCACGTGAACAGACCCACCCCCTCTCCCTAGAGAGTCTAACACCACACGGTTGTCCAAATCCTCGTATAAAGGGAGATAAATATTTGTAGACGTCGAATCTAAAACTGGACTTCATTGCAAAACAAACATCTGGCGCCATCTGGCGAATCGAGAAAAGCAATCGAGTATGATTATTTACGACGCTTTTCGAACCACCACCCCCAGTCAGTGGCGGCTCTAGGATTTGGCAAGTGGGGGCCGTTCGGGCAGCAACCTCTAATCATGGGGGGCCAACCATTTGTTGTTTAATGCATGTAACATTAAGTATAGGGTCCCAACTGGGGATAGTGGGGGTGGGGCAGGCACTCAATAGGGGGGCACGGGCCCTCTGCCCACCGGTGGAGCCGCCACTGCAGTCAGTCCCGAGGTACGCGACTCAATTTTATGAAGGTTACATTTTTATAACAAGTCTCCGAGGGCCAGGCATCTTTTAAAATCAGTAAGCAGGTAGATTGAAAAATATTTCGCATTAGGTGAAGTTATTTATCGTTTCAGTATCTTCGCGGGCCATTTCGCACCCGTCGGCGGGCCAAATCTGGCCCGCGGGCCGCCATCTGAATACCCATGTCCATAGATAGATCGAACCGAGTAGAATTTTGCTGAACAAGTAACGGTGCCTCTCCCTCCCCGGTTCTAAGATTCTGGAACCTTGGCTTCAGGGATATTTTTACACCCTCTAACACCCCGCCCCCAAACATCCGCCTCCCCCAATTTGAGACCGACACCCCAACAGCCCCCAATTTCAGCTATTGGATTAACTTTTTCTGCTTGTCAGACGTTTTTTGGCAGGGACCCCAGAATTTACCGACACCCCAAATTGATAATCCTAGAAATAACCCTGCTTGGGTTCGCCATTTACTGCTTTAGACAGCACAAATATTGGGACAAGGCAGCAGTGGCGGCTCCACCGGGGGCCCGTGCCCCCCTATTGAGTGCCTGCCCCCCAGTGGCCCCTCCAGTTGGGACCCTATACTTAATGCTACATACATTAAACAACAAATGGTTGGCCCCCCATGATTAGAAGTTGCCACCCCAACGGCCCCCCCCCCACTTGCCAAATCCTAGAGCCGCCACTGCAAGGCAGTGTTTGATTTGATCGAAGTCCTCGGATACCCACCACTGAGCCGCCACTGGACGTCAAGGCAGTGTTTGATTTGATCGAAAATTAAGGTCCTCGGATACCCACCACTGTTCTAGAACGACCCTCAGTGGACGTCAAACATTTTGGGACGAGGGTAGTCGCCCCCACCCCTCTATGAAAAATCGATTGCGCCGTTAGATACAATGCAGTCCGTGTGGCGTAAATCTGTTGAAACTAAAATGGCGCAAAGTATCATCGAGTATTAACCGTTGATGATCGACGCACAGCCTACAGGTGACTGTTGACACGCAACATTGACCGGGCATGTCCACCGGTGCCATGGCTGCGGCGCCAGCGATCCCCAGCGCGGCTGCTGAGGAGAGAGATGGACGCAGTAGAGCGAGTCATAACCAGACACGAACCGTGGAGAGGGGAAGGAGGAAGGGAAAGGGAGCGTGGTCACAGGTGATTGGGCGAGAGGTAGGCAGGTGCCGGTGACGTCGTTTATAAACGATCTCCCGTTTGGCGGAAAGAAGGCGTCGACGCAAAGGGGAAAAGGCCGAGACCTGGCCCCGATCGAGAGGCTCCGACGGCGCCGGGTATTTTCCATGTTTCAGCGAATTAAGAGCATCTGTTCGACTCTTTAGGGTCAGTTTCAGTTCTTACTGTCGGAGTTCGAATGTCGTGAATTGCGCTCCTACACAGGTGGGGTGGAGTGGACGATACAATTAGAGCAGTGTTTATTCTAGCCACCTTGACATTGGGGTGGGGGAGTTTTACATGTTTCGGGGGATATGGTTTGTCTGTCAAAAAACCTTGACGCAACATATATAAATTTTTGGGAGGGAATTTTCAAACTTGGGAGGATCCCCCCCAAACAGGCCTAGAATAAACACTGAAATTAGAGGCAATTTTAGGAATATCATTTCCAAATGGTTTTGATAAGAATCATTGTCGCTTACAGGCAATACCTGTTTAGAGTAATTTGCCTGACGTAAGGTGTGTGTCTCTAGAGGTGTTACCACGCATGGTCTTCAGGTTGTTGCCTTCATTAAATTACACTAAGGTTACTGAAACACAGCACTATATAAATTGAGGATTTAGCTGCTGTACAAAGTGCTGCTTTTAAATTGAGAATTCTTTCACTGCCAGCACTCTATAGAGCATTCACTTCATTTTCTTTGCTGTCACACTTTCTGTGGAATTGTACCAGTATCAGATTTGCCTAATGGGGGGGGGGGGGGATTGCTACACTCCCTCCCGGGACAATTGGAAAAGTAAAATGTCGGTTTGAACTAATCCACGTTGGTGGTTGCAAGTCTTGGCCGGGTGCACAATTCAACCACACACACACACACACACACACACACACACACACACACATCGTCTACGTTATCCAAGCGCAAAATCCAGTTTATTTTTGCCACAGAATGGAACTTTGTGATCATCTGATCTGAAAGTACTCAAGGCTTTAAATGCATTTGAAAATTAAAGTCTTACCTACTTTTAGATCAGATGCGTAACATCTGCAATCCAGGATAGCATCAACAACACATACACACACACATCCATCCATCGGAAGGCACATCATCAACCATTCCAGATACTTTGGATTCGTAAACATCCTAAAAACCCTGACTATAAATGGGTAGGGAAGGGGAGGGGGGTCTGTGAAGAAAAGTCTGCTCGTATGACAATGAAGACTTATCTAAAAATACACAAATACAAATATTTCTCAAATGTATACGATGTGTTTCTTGAATAAAAATAAACAAAGAAATCCATAACAGAACTAAAAGCACTAAGAGGCTAAATAGGCCTCACAACCTTTAGCTCAACCCATCAACAATTGAGCAAATTTCATTATCTTATACAATGCAAACACCATTACCAATGACAATGTTTCTCTAAACTAAAAAAAAAGCTCTAAATAATTCAAATGCCTTTTAAGAATCAGAGCCAGACAATGTGCATTGCTTAAAAGAGTTGAAAGCCTATAGTCATCATCATCATCATCATCATCATCATCACTTTCTGCGTGCTTGGTGGCAATAGTTAGCCTATAGTAAACTGTTACGAAAAACTTGATTTGAAAACTGCATCTTGCCTCCAAGTTTACTCAACGAAAAACATTATCTCACTAGACCTTATAAAGAAAACTGGACACCAAATAGTATCGTCCGATAATCCAAGGCACATAATTTTATACAAACAATAGTAAAACATTAAACCAAATGTGCTGCATAAATCATTTCAAGATGTAAAATGTTGGATAACCTTGACAAGACCCTCATTACTTTATTTATCAAAGACATTAAATGATATGTGGAATCAAAAGGCACAAATTCCACAATTAGTTGGTCAAAATACAGTTCAACTTTTAAGAGACAGTTGTTTAATTGCTGAGACAATGATTGATACAATTGGACACTTACTCTAACCTCATAATACAAAACTATATCGAAAAATAGTGGAAACATAAGCAGTTGATATGGATCTATTTAGAATTTAGGCCTATCCACACAACCAAAATCTTAATCACATTTAAATCAAATCTGTAATCAACACCAAATTAAAAGATTCTACTAATCACAGTCTCTCAAGATGAGAAACCCAAAAGAAATTCACCCAATGCTTCAATGTCTCTCGCTTAAACTGCAACCGCGTGAAATTCTCAAAGCAGTGGATCTTTAATATTTATGATCTTTGACAAAGAGAGACTCGCCGCCTGCTGAACTGGCCGGTCCCCCGTGGTACAAGCCCTGGCACGCCAGGCCATTAACCTGAAACAAACAATATGGCAGCTATCTTCACTGTGTTACCACAATATTTTCTAAATCAACAGATCTAAAAACAGCTCAACTAAACATCAATGTCTTGCAATCTGCAACATCTCGGCCATCATTCTTCATAATTGAATTCCCAGCGTGGACTGTCTTGGGAAATTGCTCACTGAGAAGGATGTTTGAGGAAGATACAAATGCACACCCAAAAAACTGAAATATAAAGCATCAAAATGATGAGGCAAATAAAAGATTATCAGATACAAAAACAACAGGAAAAAATACCAAAAAAACTATGTGAATATGCGCAGAAGCAAATGCGTAAGCGTACCTTGGCTCTCTTCAGAAACTCCTCCTGTGCGGCCTTGACGTTGTCTGCCTGTCCCTTCCAACTTTTGAGGACGGAGGCCTGCAGCGCGCGACCAAACTGAAGCTCAAGGCCCAGGGCTTGACGCCTGACACCTGGTTGATAGCATTCAGGTTTACGGTCGCCTCCTCCTCAGACTGCCCACCGGAAAGGAACGTGATTCCTGTATCACAAAAACATAAAGTATAAATTCAAAAAAACCCCTAAAAGAATGGTTTGAAAACTTTGATGCTGCCGTGACATTACAAGAGCACATGAAGGTATGTCGAGTGAAGCTGCTCTTGAAGAGGACTCGCCTGGTACTGCAGCGGGAACCGTGCGCCTTAGCGCCGTCACCGTGGCAACGGCAATTTGTTCTGGAGTGTATTTCTTGGTGCAGCTCTGTCCCGGAGTCACCATGTTTGGCTTCAGAAGAGTTCCCTCGAGAAAGATGTGATGGTCCGACAATGCTTTGTACACAAAAGACAAGACCTAAAAGAAAAAGCAGAACATGAGGATAGCACAGACAGAAGGAAATACTGCAGTGCGTGCTTTATGCTAAAACAATTATTTAACAGTCTAAAGTGTATTAAGTCTTAACTGGATTCCAATTTTTGAAATTTCAGTTTCTCCACTATTAACTAAAAATGTTTACAGCAATCCCAGTTCCATTTGAAATACCATGCACACCTTAATCCACACTTCATCTAGAAATACTCAAGAAAGACAGAGCAGAGATCTCCATAGAAACTCTTCCAATATCCACGGTAAGAACTCTAAACCACCACAAGGCCATTGGAAACGATAAATTCATAAAGGAAGTGAGTGAGGCAATGGGCTATAATGGTAGACCCACCTGTTCAGTGACCTTCTGGGCAGTTTCAAGGTCATGATCTCCATCTGGAAGCACTTCCGGTTCCACGATCGGAACAAGGCCGTTCTACAGAAATACGGCGTACAGGTTAAGCAACTGATTTATTGCAACATAACCAGGTCGAAAGTTAAACACCATTTTCACCAAAAAACAGAAGCAAAGAAACCATAAATTCAACATCAAAACCAAAAAATGCAGAAAAAACTTTAAACAATTTTTTAAACACAAGCATTCAACGGCCATAAAGCGAAAATAACACATTAAAAATGAGCTGAAAACACATCCGTCTCTTTTACTAATGATACTAAGACCAAATATCCTTTGAGAATGGAGCATTTTCTAACCTGCTGACAAATCATGGCATATCGTGCCAACACATTGGCGTTTTCCAGCATGGCAAGGTACGAGGGCGTATGGGCACCGATCTTAAGGACACAGCGCCATTTAGCAAAGCCACAGCCCTGCTTCTTGTACTCGGCGCATCTGTCCGCCAGACCGTCCAAGCCTAGCAGTAAGTAACCACAACAGATATTTAGAACAATAAATTCAAGTATTTCAAAGGATTTCTCATGACTAGACATAAATACTTATATCATTAAAAGATAACTTAAAGTGCATTGTTGACGACTGTTTTCGCTCACCACCATCCTACGTGTAAAAGCCTTTTCAATGATATCACTGCTATAGGGTACTTCTCATTAGCAAAGCATTAGCAGGCTCTGAAGTGGACTGCAGTAGACATAACAAGAGCAACTGGAGATCATAAATGCTGTGACACCATGTGCGTCTGACTGTAAAGAAGACTGAATAAGATCCTTATAAAATTCTTCAATAAACTGTATGAAGAGTCCTCAAAGCCTTTCCTCGACACTAAGAATAACCGATGATTGATTCATCATAACTGACCGCTAAACGCTGGTAATAGAAAAATAACAAAAATGGTTTTTTGGACAAAGATCCAATTTTCAAAATACAGAGACAAAGTTATTTCTCTGTAGGAGACAGTAAATGCAAAGCAGAAGAGGAACAAGAACAGAAGAGAACTTGGTCATCCACCCTGAGTTGTGCTCTCATCCAGTGTTCCGGCCAGATCGACGGTTCCCTTATCCACCTTGATTCCCGGGATAATCCCGTTGTCCTTGAGAACCTTTACGAATGGAGCGCCATCGTCTGCGTTCTGGTAAAGTGTCTCATGAAACAGAATAACGCCGCTGATCGCCTCCGACATCGGCTTGCCCGAAGTAAACAGCAGCTGGCGATAGGCTCGCCGGTTTGGCTCGGTGTTTTCCACCTGGATCTTATCCAGTCTCTTTCCAATTGTTCCTGAAAGCAGATGGAAAAAGTTTTCCACTACAAGTGAGGAAGCAATTACTGTAAGATTGAGTGGCATAGTGGCAATAATTTATGACATAAGATTCGAAAGTTGTAGATTCAAATCCGACAAGAGCCACCAAGGAATAGCTAATAACCTGCAATTGTCCATTGGCCAAAGATTAATGTCCATTCGATTAAAATTAAAAATTCTTTTGCTGCCGGTGTATTATGCTATTAGTGCAGCCTATTTCAGTCTCTTGACTCACAAATAACAGCAGCAATATTAATAATGGCCATAGTGGCTATGCTCTTTGAACAACATTGATCAATAACTGCGCACAGGGGCGACGCTAGGGTGGGTGGGTCTGCGGGTCCGGACCCACCCAGCCTCGGGCAGGGGCACCCGAGCAAATCATGGAAATCCGCAGAGAAATTTTGATGAGGGGGGGCAGGGGGAGTGGTAGTCTGAGCCGGATCCTGGTTGTGTAGATTGCATTAGACCCACCCAGCCAACAAAACCCAGCGCCGCCCCTGACTGTGCAGGAAGCAATGAATGATCATGCAGCAGTTGAAAGAAAGTGAAGTGAATTCAAACTCTGACCTGTGCTTTCATCAGCCGCTAAGATGCCCTTTCCTTTTGCCACGATGGCAAGAGCAATCTGGCGCAGTTCATCTTCCTTCTCTTTGGTCAAGTACAGAGGGAACCGAGACATGGTGATGACAGTCAAAAATCAGTGTCTAAAGCAATCAACAAAAACAATCACAACTAAATGCTTAAGTTACAGATCACTTTAAATGCTTCATTTATATAGCACTTTGACTTTTATGCCAACACATCTTCCTAAGCAAATGCCCCACTCTTGCACGACGTCCATGATTTCCAATTCCCACGCACACGCCTTGCCACTCCCGGCGACCGTGCCTTCCCGGTTACTGCAGTGAAAGCCTGGAATCGTCTTCCCATTTCTGTCCAAACATCAACTTCTCTGGACATATTTAAGAAGCGACTGAAGACTTGGCTGTTCGAGATCAGCTATTCTGATAGATTCTGACCTATAGGCCTATTATTCATGTACTATGTAATGTGTTCGAGTAGTCCTTCTAGGACGATTTACCACAAAAATCTTAACTTTCAATAAATAAATAAATAAATAAATAAAAATGAATGCGGACCCGGATAGCTGCTCCATCGAACTAAAGAGCGCAGAGAAACCACAAAATAATCCTTCGGCTAAGAAAAGATAACGAAAATTCAGAGAGATTTTTGCACAGAGAATTTAATGACGCAAACCTTGACCACTTACTTACTTACTAGTTCTTAAAGGGGCTGCGACCAGTGGAATATATGGGCCACGTAGACAGGTTTCGATCGATCAAATCGACGACTGAGAGTAACAATCGCCGTTCAGAAACTCTTTTCTAATAATGATAGTATTATGATTCGGATTAGCAATCGGTTTTTATTAAAAATATCCGCGATAAATGTCACAGAATTTAATCTAAAGTTACAACGAAATTTTAAAAGACGAACTTTCACCTTTGGTCGAAACAACTTACAAGTAAAACGATGCCGCTGGACGTTTGCGAATAAACATAGTGTCAAGAGGAAATACTCGGTGACCCTTGACATTTTTGCTGCTAGTGATTAAAATTGCTTTGCAAAAATGTCTGAATCTGAACTGTGTAAGAAGAAATTTAAAAAAACAAAATTAACTAACTGGCTACTGCCCACTCGCCCTTTTGATTAAATGACCCGGCATGAATGACCCACCTTTGGCTATAGCTACTTCATTTGAGATTAAGCGCATAGGTATAAAGTAAGGAGCTACTTCGGTACATCTTTTGAAAGCGCTTTAGAAATTAACGAGATTTTACTTTACTTTTACTTACTACTATTCTTTTTTCAGCATAGCACAAACTCAGTGGCACAACAACAAGTGAACCCTCCCAACTGTTACTAAAGCCTACAGATTGACGCCACTGAACTCACGATTCTATAGATGTGAGAAAATTTGGCATTCTCCCTCTCCGATATTCTAGCGCAATTTTAATCACGCGAATGATTTTACCGCACTATTGGGATTAAAACACCAGCCAAATGACGTAATGCCGTCTCCTGGGATAATAGCTCTATGGTAAACACCGACACTTCGATGAAGGTCTAGGTCAGCGACAGACTTTTGTGTGTGTGTGTGTGTTCGTGTGTTCGTCGGTGCCTGCCTGTATTGCTCAAGCGACCGACTCTGCCTGTCAGCCGCAGTTCCATTGGGCCGCTGCTGCTGCTGTTGTAGCATCCTAAAAGCCAATGCATGTTGTGTAAAAGGCGATGCTGAATCGGTGCGTGCATTACGGTGCATATATATGTATATCGGTCTCCCCTCCCTCGTCCTCTTCATTCCGGGTCTGCTTCCCAACCGACCGTCCCTAGCAGCTTCGGTCGATCGACGGACGGGCTGCGATGAGGGCAGGCGGCGCCATCGTCTTCGTCGGCGGTGGGAGACCTCCATCGGCGCCGACCGACAAGAAGACGCTCGAGGGGCTCGTAGTATAAGAGACGTTGAGGCGGTATGATGACAACAACAACAAATTAACAACAACAACAACACCGGACAACGCTCCGTTCGAACGTTATAGGCTTTGCAGGATTTACCCCAGTGTCTGTGCGTCGCAGTCGATTCTCTATTAACCTTTTTGTCCCGACCTATTTATCTCCGATCGCCCCTTGTAGTCAGGGGCTCCCGGCGGCGGCGGCGGCGGCCGGTCCGCTTCTTGGGCCTCGAGCACCCCCTTTGGTCCGTCGCCTCCTCTTCGTTCAAGATGGCAGACCTGGAGGCTGTTTTGGCCGACGTCAGTTACCTGATGGCCATGGAGAAGTCGAAGTCGACCCCAGCTGCCAGGGCGAGTAAGAAGATCATCCTACCTGATCCAAGGTTTGTTTTCCAGCATCCGTAGCACACACACACTGTGCCCCGCCTATTAAGGTGATCTGTGTTTGAATGACGTCACTCTCGGAATTCTTAAATATCAGTTGATTCTATTTAATGAATCACCATCTCTACCAGAAATGTGTTAGGAATGTTACATCTAGGGAATAATATCCAACACTTTGGCGGGTAGACAGATGGATACTATGCAAGACATCTTTTCGAGGAGAACCTCTGGATATCCAATTATGAAATATAAGCATGATAATTATTAGTGGTTACAGTGTTTTCTGTTAACCAGTGAAAATGTAGACTTTGACTTCTGAATAATTCCTTTGCCTGTGATGCTGGTTATCAGGATTTTGTAAATGAAAAAATCAATATATGTCTAGTATCAACATTTTGCTCTCATTCGGCTTTAATTGACATAGTATGCAGGTGTTATAGTATGTGATGATGTTGATGTTTAAATATGTTAAATATAATGATCCATGCACAGACTTATTATATATAAGCAAGCACAGTTAATTGACAATTGTTACTAATTGTATTATAATGCTCTGAGTTTAACCTGCTGCTGTTTGCCGCGTAGTCAATGACGCAACAGCTCCTGGGCGTCTGAAGTTTGGTTGATGTGAGGTAATGTGGAAAGGTGGTAGGATTTATAAATCCCACTTCCAAGGACTGATCAGTCTGATGAACAGGACCACAACCGCCTGTAACATTCTGAGCGTTATATTTCAGTTTCTCTTAGGAGCTAGCTCTTCACCAACGTAGACAGGCAACAATAATTTATGATTGATATCTTTGGAGACCTTTCTGCTGTGTACAGTGAAGTGTCATCCGCAGTAATTGCTATTTATTCCAGTTGGGGACATGTGCCTATAATAGAGTGTTTACTGTACGATGGATGTTAAGTGTTAGGGTGATTGAATCCAGTGTTGCCAGGAGTGTCTCTGTTTGATGTTACCAGGTGGCACTTTCCTCTGCCACCCTTCCCTTTAAGTGCAGAACTGACAAAACTTGTGCGTGGACGTCATTGTGGGACAAAGCGGTGGCAAGGACAGATGATGTGGCTATGTTTGTGTGGCTGCTTGATGGCTCTCGTCTTCATTCATGGCTAATTGGTTTCCGTGTGGCTCCGTGCAGAGCCATCGGTTTGGAGTGTCAGGTACTGATGACTGGATTGTTTCGTGACAACGGAGGTCAACGTGAACTTCTATGGCGCCGCTATCATAATGCCGAGAAGACGCACCCGCCAATGGCATGCCAACCAAATGCGATCCGAAGTAGAGCCAGGTCAAGCCAAAAAGGTGAGTCAGATTGATGAGGGGGAGCAACCAACCTAAGGGTGGAAAGTCCAAGCCAAACGGGTACGTCTTAAGATTCCAATCCTTGATTGGCAGATGCTTTTATGGTTGATTGATCTCCAAAGCCCAACATGAGTTATATGCTAGGTGGAATTGGTCTACCGGTAACTTTACCTTGTGTTTTTCAACTTCCGGTGTGAAGACTGCATCCTAGATGCCAGCTGGACTTTAGGAATGATTATTGGAGTAAGAATTAAGAAGAAAAGACCTACTTCTTCCGCTTCTCCTGTTGGCATTTATATGCTCACAAGGTAGACTATTTGTCTTGGGCTGCTGATATTCTGATGCTAAAATGTCTGAGGAATATCAGACAACAGAAAACTAGCATCCAGTCTAAATCAGTCAGTCAGTCAATCAAATCAAGTTAGTTACTAATCAACTGTTAATTAAATGATTGTCTTAGAATTTTAAGAATTCAGTCATCAACTTCTATAGCGCCGTCTCATAATGCAGAGCGGTGCCAATACATTTTATAAAGCAGGATCACTGTTTGGAAAAGGTTTTCAAAAAAATGAAGGCAAAGTTTCATTTGCCCGGAGATGACGACGACGACGACGATGATGATGATGATGATGATGATGATGATGGAGAGTGATTCAGTTATCTTGACATGTTTTGTTGTCAGCCTCTTTGATGATGAAGAGCTTGTATTTGATTGACATTCCACACAGACATGATCCCCTTTAGAAATATTCCATTAAACTGAAAGCTGACATCTGTTTTGACAGGAACGGTGCTTCGTCGTACGATTGCGTTTGCCTTATTGTGACCGTGCCATGTTTGCCGCTGTAGATTTTATGGCGACTGTCTCTTGTCTTAAATATTCGGCATCTCTAATAGTATGCTTTGTTTACTTGACGAATTTCTGTGGAGTTGTTTTTTGGTGTCATATGAATGCCTGTAGTAAATATATCGACTGCATATTGCATTGCATTATTGTGTGAGTGGTGTGTGTGTGTGTGTGTGTGTGTGTGTGTGAGGCTAGAAGGTATTTTTCTGAGTTTTGTTATTAGTTTTAACTAAGCACGTTTAGTTTCTAGTGCTTCATCTGCTGAATTTGAAGATTTTCCTATTGATCTCTGAACTAGACTTAACTTGTTTTCTTTTCTGTTGCATTTTGAAAGACTCGGAACGCTCTTCTTGCTCAGCGTCTTAGATCTTCCAACAGTCTGCGTTCTTTCAATTGGCTTTTACTCCTTGGTCTTTCTAGCTGTTTCTCACTGACTGATCTAGCTTTGTAGTATAGAGACAGATTGGTTCTACACGCCATCAGCCAAATCTTTTTCTAATCAAGAGAAATTTGTCTCATTATGAATAGTAACAGTTCTGGTTTAATGTTGAATTCAGAAATTGTTTACTCTGTTTGAAAAAGCAAATTGAAAGAAGGGAATTGCACGGAATATTTATGGAACAACGTGTTGGATAGTTTATTTTCCAGACTAAAGGTGTTCTAGGAAGACACAAAAGGCAAAAGTAGTTAAAGAATTTCGATTTAGTACTCAACAATCAAGTGTCTTAGATTTTCATTCTTTAAATAGGGTTTGTTAATGTGGACTTGTTAGGTGGCCTCATGGGAAATGTCTTGTGACAGGTGTGGTTAACACCTTGGCACGTTTTTAAGGGATGTGGATCACTAGGTAAATAAATTGTGATTATATTTACTGACAAGGAAGATAATGAAGGTGATGATGGGTGGGGGGGTAGGGGCGGTGTCTTCTCTTTATCTTACTTTGGTCCTTTTGCTGTTGATTTGTATTGTTACTGGTTCCTGTGTCTTATTTTACCTGGCATTTTCATGCAATTATTATTTTGGCTTATCCTCCTTAGATTGCTCCCCTGCCGATCAGACTGACCGCTTCGACATGACCTCTGACATCCCTAATTTGGACTTTGTATTTTGTGTGCTGTAGGCTGATGCCCTAGGCATTCTGATAGTGGCGCCATAGAAGTTGATTGACTGACTGACTGACTGACTGACTGACTGACTGACTGATCTGATAGACTGACTGCGCCACTGACTGACTGACTGACTGTTGATTGATTGACTGACTGACTGACTGACTGACTGACTGACTGACTGACTGACTGACTGACTGACTGACTGACTGACTGACTGACTGACTGACTGACTGACTGACTGACTGACTGACTGACTGACTGACTGACATCACAGTCTTGACTTATATTTTGACATGCTTGTCTTTGCCTTGATTAATAATTCAGCAGCTAGAGTATCAGCGCCTGTGTTGTCGATCAGTCGTAATATAGGGAATTCAGTTTTCTTAATTATTCTACTGTCAACTGACCTTGACTTTTAACTGTTTTAGAATCAATATTTTACAGGGTTTTAGAATTTGTGTCACCATTCCTATTTGCAGCATTAGAAGTGTTATGCAGAAGCACCTCGAGAAGATGGGTGAAGTTGCATTTGACAAAATATTCAATCAAAAACTTGGTGAGTATGTTGTAGCCTATATATATATATATATATATATATATATATATATATATATATATAATATTTATATATATGCAATAATTTTTATGAAGTTGGTGGGGATGCAATGAATTTATAGGGAGTTGGTGGGGAATGATATAAACCTCAAAAAAGGTTGACAAGCAAAAAAAGGTCATTAACAGTGTTTTGCCTGACAATTGTACATAAAATTTTACTGAAACTGCTCTGTTTGGTATACAAATAATACCCAGCATTAAACGCTGATGACAAGCAAATAAAGCTCGGTGGGGGGATGCATCCCCAGACATCCCCAACATGGAAACGCCACTTTGTGTATTTATACCGGTTCAAATAAATTGTTTGCATTAACTCTGTGTTAATGTGATTTAGGCTAATAATATATATATATATATATATATATATATATATATATATATACGGCACATGTTATTGTTTTGGCTGGCATGTGATGGATGATGCATTATTCAAGTGGTAGAAATTGTCTTTTCCATCAGCCAACCACCCCCACCCCCCCCCCCAGCCACTGGTATCTATGGCTCTGCAAAAGACGCTTTAGAAGCAAAATGGCCGACCTGTGTCTGTCTCATTGCATTTGTATTATGGGGAGGTAGCATAGTGTGGGTCATTGCCCAGTTGCTTTTGTTGTTGCTGTGAGTTTAGAATATCAGTTTGCTTTTAGACAGTCTTATGCCCCGGGACATTATTATAAATGATGCAGTAAGAGTTCAGTTAATAGACAGATTGCATTGTGTTGAAGGTTTTTTGTGAGTCTTTCTGGAGTCTTTTTAGTATCCAATGATTCAAAAATGATTCAGCTTTTTACATCCATTTATGTACTTATAAATCTGTGTACTTATATGCATTTCATCATCTAATGTCCTGGGCAATTATGATAGCGGCGCTATAGAAGTTTGTTGATCGATTGATCGTATTTTGTAGTGATTGAGACCTGTCAGAATGGATTGCACTGCAACTGGATATGCTATGTATTGTCTGTATTTGTCCTTCATTGGATGTAATGCCATTGAGTGGCTTTGATCAGTTACTTAAACTGTTTTCAGGATTTCTTTTGTTTAAAGACTTCTGTGAAAACGTTTGTGATGAATCAGTACCTCAGTTGGCATTCTACGAAGAGGTAAGAGGTATATCTACACCTGTCTCGTTATTTCAACTCTTCCAGTTCTCTTCCTCTATTGTGTCATTATGGATTGAAAATTCACTTAATTAGTATGCTGTCCCAGCCTCCTGTTCAACATGGAGAGTTATATTTAATAATAATAATAATAATAATAATAATAATAATAATAATAATAATAACGTGATTTAAAGTGGTCTAGGTGGTTAAGTAAGCCTGTGTGAAAACCACTGTAGTAACTCTCCACATTCAGTAACCTTATAATTTGTAACGCTGAATGAGAAGACTCAGTGCATAGTTCATTCAATTAGTCATATTCATTTGTGCCAAGGTATACATACTGCAGAAGTACTTATGACGTCATAGAAGCGTCAAAGATCGCAAGAGCTTCCTGTTCATTGTTTCCGCATTTGACGCGATGTGCTTTGCTTTTATTTGCTCTTCTGTCGGCGGATTGTTACTGGTAATTCTTAGGTTTAGGAGATTTTAAAAAATCTTTTTTCTATTCTTCAGATAAAGAAGTTTGAGATGTTGGAAACGGACGAAGAGCGGATAAAAGTGGGAAGGGAGGTTTACGACCAGTTTATTATGAAAGAATTGCTCTCACAGTCCCATGTAAGTATACTGCAGCGTTAAGTACTCCGGTAAGTACCGGTACTCTGGTAAGACACTGCTGACCAGAGCAACTAGAGAGCTTTTCTCCACTTACAGGATCACCTATGGGGATAAAAAACAAAATGGCAGAGAATGGGGTGCTTTTTTGATGATAAAATAACTGTTTTATATTGCTTATGATGGTGGAGGAAGTGGTGATGCTGGTGATTATGACGATGATAGGGACAACGACGACGATAATGATAAAGAAAACGATGATAATGTTTGCACGTAAAAAGTGGATGTATATTGTTTTAAAGTTTTGCATCATTCGTGTGTAGAGATAAAGTAAAAAGCCCGAAATGAGCTGAAATTGCTTTTACTCACTCTGGGCTACGACGCTTTCCAGTGATTCAGTTTATGTGTCGTCATGCGCTCTCAGCATTTCTGGCGCTTAAGTGACATGTCCAATGAAATTGCTTTTACAGTATCACTCACTCTGGTACGATGCTTGCCAGTGATTCAGTTTATGTGTCGTGATGTGCTCTGAGCATTTTTGGCGTGACATGTCCAATGTTCATAGGCGGATTTAGAGTTTAAGATTTGGGTAGGCTAACATGGGGGGTCTGTATGGGCAACGCATAGAGAACGTATTCTTTTATAGGCCTATAACTTTTGATTTCTTGAGAGGAGAGATTAAATCTTTGAGTTGGGTGCTCTAGGGGGTTAGCACCCTCTACTGAAATAGGCAGAAATTGCTCCGTATTAGAAAATTTTCTTCTATGCCAATGGATATTTTTTGCCTATAGGCATATGGGCAAAACATATAGAATGTATTCTTTCGTTGGTGGGATTAGTTGGGTAGGCCTACCCTAGCCTTTAATAAAATCCGCCTATGGTCAAATCATTCCGGGATTGTCAATATATTCCATCTCAATTTTATTCTAGAGTGTTCGTGCCACAAAATGGTGAGCCAAAGGACTTTTTTTTACATGCTATAGATATGCAAAAATTCAGAGGAGTTTGAAATGAATTAAAACCACATTTTCTTGTGTCCCCATCTTTATTAGAATTAGGCGGGTTTAGAGTTTAAGTTTTGGTTAGGCTAACATGGGGGGTCTGTATGGGCAACACATAGAGAACGTATTCTTTTATAGGCCTATAACTTTTGATTTCTTGGGAACAGGGACTAAATATTTGAGTTGGGAGGTCCAGGGGGTTAGCACCCTCTACTGAAATAAGCTGAAATTGCTACGTATTAGAAAATTTTCTTCCATGTCAGAGGCTTTCAAAAGATGCTTAGATAGACCTGGTGTTGATGGAAAAACAATTTGTTTTGTTTTGATTGGATTAGTTGGGTTGGCTTAAGCCTACCCTAACCTTTAATAAAATCCGCCTATGCCAATGTTCTGGTTTGGAAAAAAGGAAGACGGAGTTCGTGAACAACGGAGTAAGCGGCGATGGCCACTTCAGCAGATACTTAATTGGCTCAAGGGGTTCTAACAACTACTACAGAGGCTCTCTAAGTACCAGAATGCATTGCGTCTGAATACCAATGCTCTCTCTCTCTCTCTCTCTCTCTCACACACACACACACACACACACACACACACACATATATATATATATATATATTTTATCTATCTGTCTCACTCAGCTTTGGGTTCTGGATAGATTTTGTTCATCTAGAATTCTGGATGCTAAACAAACATGGTTCCTACAATCTGATTGTGTTTGAGACAGACAGACAGAGACAGACAGACAGACAGACAGAGGGCCTGCTTAGCCCCTTAAGGTGCAGTTATTATTATTTGTTTTTAATTTTTGTTTTTTTTTTAATCTGTCTTTTAATAGCAGCAAACATTCCATCCAGATCAATTATTCGCACAGATCAGAACATAAGTAAGAGGTCGTCATGCAATTGATTTCAAATTCAACGAATAGCTTAAAGTCTTTTCGTTTTATTGTTTTCTTATTGAGACTTACTCAAAGGAAGCAATCGACGAAGTGCATGAGACTCTCATGACAGCTCAGAAGACCAAACATCTACCTGCTAACATATTTGAGGTTATTATCACTACTACTACTACTACTACTACTACTACTACTACTACTACTACTACTACTACTACTACTACTACTACTACTACTACTACTACTACTACTACTACTACTGCTACTGCTGCTACTACTACTACTACTACTACTACTACTGCTACCCACTACCACTACTACTACTACTACTGCTACTACTACTACTATTATTATTATTACTACTACTACTACTACCGTACTACTACTACTTCTACTACCACTAGTACTACTACTACTACTACCACCACTAGTACTACTACTACTACCACCACTAGTACTACTACTGCTGCTAACATGGTTATAGTTTGAAAAGTCTTTTTAAACATTCTTTGGTGCATTTTGAGGAGTTGAAGCAAATGGTTTTTTACTTTTTCAGTTTGGTTGACCTTTTTGTGTGGAAAATATTGCCTTGTAAGAGTCAGAATCGCCCCATTTCATAGTTTGAGTTACATAACTGCTACCTGGAAATTAGTGACACTGAACTGTCTCTAGAGGGCCATTTTGATTCTTCAAGTCTTCATGTTTTTAAAATATTCGGCCATATTGTAACTTGTCAAGGACCCGTATTTACGGTTTTTGTCAACGGTTTGCAGAAATTTTCGATGCATGAGTGCTACAAGAGATGTCTCAATAGACTTTGTAATTTCTCCATTTAGAATTACCAGTAATAATTTTGCTTTGTTTTTGTGTATTCTTTGCAGCCGTATCGAACAGAAATTAAGAATTCATTGAGAGGGAGAATATTTGAAAAATTTTGTGAGAGGTATTAGGCTTCCCGTATTTGCTTTTTCTTTATTTCTTCTTTGACGTATTTTGAAATGCACCCTGATTGATCTCGTACACGAGTCCTTATTTCCGTTGTCTGAATCTTCTGCTCTGAGTCTCTGACTGCAATTCAGCTGAGAGTTTTCCAGGTCGCATTAGACTTTGGAATGAAAAAACCTGCCAAAGACCAGATGAAAATTCGACGTCCATCTTAGAGAGTCAACCGAGAGAACGATTTGGGTGAATGCATCTGAGAGAAAGAAGAAGAGCAAACGAATCAGAGATAATAAGATGCTGATTGAGTGGATTTTCGGCTTTAACGTGACATCCCCGCTGTTATTTTTCAAACTGGAATGTTACATTACTTCTAGAACCAGGAATCTGAATTCAACATGATTGCATTTTGCCACGTACCTGTATGTCTTCCTGTTTATGTATATATATATATGTGTATATATATATATATATATATATATATATATATATATATATATATATATATATATATGTATGTATCACTTAGTGGTGTAGCATTGGTTGCCATGTTATTACTTGGTATTTTTCTTTTTTTGCTTGAAGTTTTGTGCCTCAAGAATCTTGTGCTTGATTACGATTTTTCCCACCCCCTCAAGAATCTTGCCGCCACCCCCATGCTTCGCCTCTGTGATCACTGTATTTAGAGTTGAGAGTTAATGTTTTCATTTCCTGATTTTAATTCAAAAACTTTCTCTTTTGCTGATCATTTCAGTGAAAGATATTCACGATTCTGTCAATGGAAGAATCTCGAGTTTAATATTCAGGTAAGAAATTCCGAGAATTAACAGTTGTACATTGAGACATTAGTAATATCATCGATGATAGATGTGTGTGTACCTTTTTCCGATAAAACGTGGGTTACTAATGTATAGCGTGACTTGCATTCCCGAACGAACCCCTTTTTGAGCAAGCGTCGTTCCCATTCCGATGGCTTCTTCTCCCACCCACCCTCCACCCCCCACCCTCGAGGTTTTTCTCGGTGCTTTCCTTTTGGTTTTTAGCAGCGGAGATGTTGTTCACTTGTGCCGTGTTCATCCTGATTGGCTTTTAGCGTCTGTGATTCTCTTTGGATTCACTCAACCAGACGCATTCCTCGTCTAATCTCTGACCGCCGTTTTGCACGATACCATCTCCGTTCGTTTCAGTACATCAGATATTCATGTTGAAGATTGCACGCACACACCACTTGCTTGCATACACGTGCACCCTTAGACACTCTGCACTGCATCGTACTATTGATTTCTTCTATTATGGCAGCCTATTGATTTCTTTCCCTCTATGTTGTATGTCTGTGTGTGTATGTGTGCGTATGAGGAGATATATTGTTTCGCTTTGGCATCGCCTTCCATACTACTACGGCCCCGAAATGTGTGATTCCAGTTGCATGTGGTGAATTTTTTATTGCTTTTATATGGATCTGTTTGTTTAACCCTTTAATTGTTGTTAATGTGTGGTTCAGGTTAACTCTGTTTGACTGTGCATCTTTAATCCATTTCTACAGAAGCTGCATTTTACTCTCTATTTTGCCTTTTCATTTTAAATTGAAGCTTCTTTGTATTGGCTGAATGCAGTTTTTTTATCAATGGCATGTTAGGGGAGATCCCACCTGAATCCCTAAAATTCCCCCCAAATTTTAGCAGTGACACATTTTTTGCATTGAACTGTGTCTCTTCCCCTCCAGCCAAATCAATTCCTCCACCCCCAAAGACGGTGGGGGGGTCTGGATGAAACACTGAGTCAGAATGTATTCTTTTTCTGATGGAGCGTGTGTGTACATTGCAATCTGCCTAAGTTTTAGTCCACTCAGGTGAATGAAGATAGGAAATGTGGTTTGTGGCTTTGTGTGAGGTGGTTTTTTGCTGTTTCTGATGAAATGTCTGTTGTTTGACGATGATCTATTGACAGCTGACCATGAACGACTTCAGCGTACACAGGATCATTGGACGCGGAGGATTTGGAGAAGTTTACGGCTGCCGAAAGGCAGACACCGGCAAAATGTACGCTCAACTTTAGCAGCGTCTTCTATAGCGCCATTACTAGAAAACCATGGATGCATTGATTATTTACCACTGTCAACAGAATTACCGGTACATGGAATAAAGTAGAAAGCTAAATAACTTATGCATAGATATAATATAGCAGAATATTTGGATGGTGCCTCTTCTGAGTGGTGCTTCTGCTAAGATTAGTGCAGATTTATAGAAAGATGAGTTTTAAGTTGCTTTAAAAAGAGCACCATAGAACCAACAGCGGCTGATGTCAAGAGCATTGCAGAGAATAGGTCTGTGACAATGCCTTATATGCATGTGGGCTTGTTATTCATACAGAAACAAGCAAATTCACTTTCAAAAAAGTTCTTAAGAAGAGAAACCAGATAACATTGTGTGCACCTGCGTATCTTTCCCAGGAATGTGTCTAGAATGTATTACAGCGACTGCCTGTTTGTTTTTCCCAGGTATGCAATGAAATGTCTGGACAAAAAGCGGATCAAGATGAAAGGCGGCGAGACTCTTGCGCTGAACGAAAGAATCATGCTGTCGTTAGTTAGCATGGGGGTCAGTATCTCCACTCCTCCCCCCACCCCACCCCCACTCAGTTCTAACTTCTATTTGACGCAGCTGTAAGAGGGGGCTGACTGGGTGCTTTGTTGCTTTGCTGCTGCTGCGGTCGGTTCAGGGGCTGATCGGTGCTGGTCTTTGCAGGAGGCGTGTCCCTTCATCGTCTGCATGACGTACGCGTTTCAGACGCCCGAGAAACTCTGCTTCATCCTGGACCTGATGAACGGAGGCGACCTGCACTACCACCTGTCGCAGCACAACGTCTTCTCGGAGTCCGAGGTCAGGTTCTACGCCTCCGAGGTCATCCTGGGTCTCGAGCACATGCACAGCCGTAAACGTCGTCTACAGAGACCTCAAGGCACGTAACTCTAACGTTGTTTTCTTACTTATCTACCATCGTTTAGTATACATTATACAAGATAAAGGATTTTTCCAATCACTGCAACTCCGGTCCAGTCAAGGGGTTTCAATCAGTCCAACATAGAGTAATCATAAAGTCAAATCATACTTTTAAAAGTAAACCTGTAGTGAACTTATTAATTAATTAATTAATTAATATTATTATTATAACCATATATTTATCTGAGTCTATACTGTATAGTCATTTTTATTCTTCTACTTTACTATTATTATTATTATTATTATTATTATTATCTTCAGCAACATCAACATCATTATTATGACTACTGCTACTACTACTACTAATATTATTAGTTGTAATTATTATTGGAACAGTTGAGGTTTCTTGATCCCAACCATTGTTGATATTGAGATGCATCTGAATTTTTAGCCTGCAAATATTCTCCTCGATGAAAACGGCCACGTGAGAATTTCCGATCTGGGTCTGGCCTGTGACTTTTCCAAGAAGAAGCCACACGCCAGTGTGTAAGCAAACTGATTCTCCAGCTCACCTCCTACAAGTTACTCTGCTTCAATTTCAGTTTAGCTATTTGGCATGCAGGGGCGGGAAGTTAGCAGAGTGGTAACAACGCTGGACGATGGAGCAGAAGGTCGCGGGTTCAATTCCCGCAGGAACCCTAAGGTCGACTCTGCTCGGACTCGAGTACGGGACCTACCTTTACCTTTATTAGGCATGCACTGATCCGAATCTGAATTCAGATCAGACCGTTGTCGATTTTATGAATTAAAGATGTACTTTTCTGTTGCGGACTGCTGTTATGGATTGCTCTAGGCATTATGATAGTGGCGCTATAGAAGTTGATTGATTGATTGATTGATTGATGATTGCTGTGAGGGATTCATGTTGTGTTTCAAACATTCAGAGGAACTCACGGCTACATGGCTCCAGAGGTTCTTGCAAAGGGCGTTGCGTACGACTCGTGTGCCGACTGGTTCTCCTTTGGCTGCATGATTTACAAGCTGCTTAAAGGGTAAAAAAACTTATGTGTACTCTTATGGGCAGCTTTAGACTGTATAATAAGCCCCTGCTGCAATGCAAAGTCCATTATATCATTAGCTATACTAATACTGAAGGTGAATGCTATTACAGTATTTGCTGTTGTTTGTTTTATGGTCCTCATTTTGAATATTTGTATAAAAGTTTTGACCTTTGGGTCAGTTTTTGTAGATGTATAAATTAATAAAATTTAATATATGTACATATTGAAACTCACCGATTCTCTCTTTGGATATAATGGTATTTCATTCTGTGGTAGTATGTCAACTGGTGTTTAGTATTTCTTTTTATTGTCACGCCTAATTGCATGTAACCATCACAGTTTCTTCTTGTGTGCAGGGTTATTTCTCTAGGATTATCAATTTGGGGTGTCGGTAAATTCTGGGGGTCTCCTGCCAAAAAAGTCTGCTTGTGTGTGTCGCTGTGTGTGTGTCTGTGTGTGTGTGTGAATCTGTGACAGTTGTCTATCTTTTAAAATGTTCCATCTTCTGTTCTTTTTAGTCACAGTCCATTTCGACAGCACAAGGCAAAGGACAAAGCGGAAATAGACAACATTTCTTTTAGCATGGTCAGCACTTCTTGCTTTACGATTACGAAATGCAAATGGAGGAGGAGGAGGAGGGAAGGAGGCAAAGAAGGAGGTGGGAGGGAGGGAGGGGAGTAGAGAGAGGAGGAGGAGGAGGAGAACTGTTTTGTGTTGTTGCAGTATTTCTATTTCATCCTCGTTTTCCTGAATTACAGTAGAAATTAACTTTAATCTGCACCCACAATCTATCCACCCCTTTTGAGGTGGTTTCCTAATTCCATTACAGTCTAGACTCTAGAGACATCGTGACCTTTATTTCAGGAGCTTGATCTTCCAGATTCTCTGTCATCTGAGATGAAGTCGCTCTTAGAGACGCTCCTGAAGAGAGACGTTTCTGACCGATTGGGTTGTCAAGGCAACGGGTGAGATTATATCAAAGCCTTCCATCTCAGTTCAAACTGTTCACAATTCTGTTCAAATGTTTTGGAGGGTGATACTTTTATTTCTAATGTTTTTATTTTCACTTGACTGCATTGAGTTTAAAATTTGCTTGGAATAAATTATTATTATTATTATTATTATTATTATTATTATTATTATTATAGTAGTAGTAGTAGTAGTAGTAGTAGTAGTAGTAGTAGTAGTAGTAGTAGTAGTAGTAGTAGTGCTGGTATTACTATTATCATCAATGTCAATCATCATCATCATCATCATCATCATCATCATCATCATCCTGCCCATGATGAAATGCTATTCTGGACCAATAATTTTCCCATCCCTGGATGTTAGGATTGATGCAGATTAATCCTAGGATTTTGGGATCAATCTTCGATCATTTTGATAATTTGAGTTATGAAATTAAGTTTATTATATGTAATTAGTGTAGCAATTAGATAAAGAATTAGATGATGATCTTTTTCTTTCTTTCTTCAGAGCTGAAGAAGTTAAATCCCATCCGTTCTTTGAAGGCATCGACTGGCAACAGGTGTACCTGCAAAGTATCCACCTCCTCTGATTCCTCCGCGTGGAGAAGTCAATGCGGCCGATGCATTTGATATCGGATCATTTGACGAGGAGGATACAAAAGGCATAAAGGTAACGTACGTCCAGGTTTTGTTGCCAAGGTGTACAGCTAGGAGTGATGTGTTTTTTTTTATGTTAACCCTAATCGCATTTAGGGGTTTAAGTCACTTTCTTGTTGATTCGAGTTTCACTGTTGAGTAATTTTGATTTTCACAATTTTTTTACAAGAAAATGGCTTTGATGTACGATGAGTTTTTTAATACTTTGATTGTATTCATTCTTCTCTTGAGGATTAACAATGATTTTATGATTTCGTGTTTCGTCATTGGTGAGTGTGGACTCTTCGGTGAGAATTTGTAGATGTTTCTGACTTTCATTTTCGTTTTCCAGTTGACGGATGCTGACCAGGATCTGTACAGAAACTTCCCTCTGGTTGTCTCCGACCGTTGGCAGCAGGAGATTGCAGAGACGGTCTTCGACGCAATCAACCAAGATGCGGATAAAGTGGAACAGAAGCGGCGGCACAAGGAGCGCAACGACGAGACGGATGGAAACTGTACGAGACCCACTTTGGGAATGATCTTCATTTAAACAACTATCCCTAATGACGACTTATGAGAACTTTTAACCCCTTAACTGGGGACCCCGGATATATCCGTCCATTTTACATTGAGTTACAGTTAAATACACGGTTAAGGGGTTAATCATAACTTTTCTAGGCAATGCAATTTCTTCACAGCTGTAAAGAGTTTGCGTTGCCTAAGAATATTTAAGGGAAACATTGGGAATGGAATGACAGACTGAATGACTGAAAATGTTGGTGGCCAGAGTTATTTCTGTATGGCCTTTTTGCTTCATGTGAGGAAAGGAATTTCTGCAGGGAATCGTTTAATCTTTAGCGACGACAGGATAAAAAGTCGCCAAAATCTAAGAAGAAAAGCAGAATAGCAAAGCAGCAATTGCTTCGTTCACAGTGAACTCTCTAATTGTTTGCCTTTTGAAATACGCTTCCCGGTGAATTTTCGAAGTAATTTGAGGGCTCATCTGATTGCACTTTAACCCCGGCCATTTTTCCACTGAAATTGACTGAATGATTAATGTGCTATTTAGGCCTTTTATTATTTGACAACTCAGATATCTCTAAGTCTGCGGCTTTCCTGGTAAATATTGTTGTATGAGGAAATTAGGGTTCTCTTTCCTAAATGCTGTTGTTGTTGTTGTTGTATCTTTGTACCATCAATTGATACCATTGGGTATTAGAACTGGTGCTATAGAAGTGCATAATTATTTATCTTTGTTGTTTTCCTTCAGTTGGTCCTACTGACTGCATTGTGGAAGGTGAGGTGCTGAAGCTGGGTGGTCCTTTCCTTCAGGCGTGGCAGAAGAAGTACCTGAAACTTTATCCAAATCGGCTCGAATTCTATAACAAGAATCGCGATGGTCAGATTGCAAAAGGAAAAGGCGTTGAAGTGAGTCTCAACTGACAGTTACAGTTTTCTTGCTGAAAGCTCTAAGCTAAATACTGGAATTTAGTATCATATCGGAATTTCTTGGCCAATACCAAGTTTCAATTAGATTTGATAATATTGGCTAGTGCTTTGATTTTGCTTTGAACAAAGTGCCAGGATCAGATGAAATGACTTCAGGGATGCTAGTGGCAGCAGGGGAAACAGGAATATCGAGGATAACAATATTAGTACATGAAATATACAAAACAGGGAGAATAGCAACAGAATTATTATTATAGCTGCTATATTGCACATTAACTCGTGATAGACTTGGTAAAGAGAAAAGACAAAGAATAAAGTATACAGACAGCCTATACGAGAAGCAACAAGAACTAAAGACAATATCAAACTGATAAGGCTCTTAACCAGAAACAGAGAAGAGTGGAAATCCATGGTTGCCAACGTAGCAATGCAAGGAGGAGGAAGAGGAAGAGGAGGAGGAGAAAGCTGTTTTGATTTTTTGATTGTTGTTACTCAAATCAATTGAGTTGTGATTGTGAATTTTGTGATGGAGTTGTTCTGTGCAAGAGCTTCAACCTGTATTTTCTGATTGCTTTCTTTCAGTTGATTGCAATGACTGACATTCAGGATGTTGTCTCCGACTTCCAGAAAGTCAACCGCACGGAGAACTGCATTATCCTTCAGATGAAGAACGACATGAAGATAGTCATCACATCACCAGTGAGCCGTAGCCGTCTATTTCAATCCGGGTTTTAATCATATATAATTTAACTCCACGGAGGGCGCCACAAGCCAAATATTGGGTGGGCCAACATGGCCTGTTTGAAATTGGACAATGCAAGGACTAGTGCTACAGTAGGCTATAGATATGCAAAAATTCAGAAGAGTCATGAAACGAATTAAAACCACATTTTCTTGTGTAACCATCTTTGCTGTGTCAAACCATACTAGAATTGTCAATATATTCTGTCTCAATTTTTTTCTAGAGCTTTCGAAATGCCACGAAAAATAATGAGCCATTTAAAACGACACTATACAAAGTCTTTCATAAATCTATTCTCTGTCAAATGTCTAAAAAAATCAATCGAGAGATAAGATGGCGCTTAAGAGAACTGGTTTCTTCTATTACAGGTTTTATAGACCACAAAAATATTATAAAATTGATACCCTATTTGAAATTGGACAATGCTAGTGCTACAGTAGGCTATAGATATGCAAAAATTCAGAAGAGTGATGAAACGAATTAAAAGTTTAACTAAATTTTATACGTAAAACAATACAGATATACAGAAATCTATTAATCACATTATCACACTCAGATTTGGTTCCACTGAAAATATAATAGCCATGCTTATAAAAAGAAAACAGGAATCGAACTGACCATTAATAAATGTTATAGTTGGTAGATTTGGAGAAGGATTAAAATCTTTGTGTTGGTCTGTAATTATATAAATGTTTCTCTGACCCAACAGAACAACACACAGTGACTTCCAACTGAACGTATTTGCCATCTTTTTTGTTGTCGTTTTCTAGGATAGAATTCTAATAAACCAGTGGAAGGATGAACTGATCAGCGGTTTCCGGCTTTCCTCGCAGATACTTGCCAACATGAACAAGAAGGTTCGGAACAAGTACGGTGCCGAAATGGTTGCGGCGAGCGTGGACGACACTCTTCTGCCGCAGATCCATCACTCGTGCAGTGGTGTTGACAGTTAGAGCGTTAGGTTCCGTGTTCGGTTGTGATGTTCCAGTCTCTGCTGCTGCTGCTGCTGCTGCTTCTGTTGGGTCTTACTCCAAAACGCTACATACGGCGCCAAACACAAGGGGTCTGTCTTGCTGTCTATGGACGTGATGCACCTAGGCTTATTTTGCAGATTTGAGGGTTTTCTTAAATCAGCGAAAAATATGGAAGCGGTCGAAACAATATTTTGAATGGCGTGGACAAACTGTACAGTATTGTAGGCAAAATGTGGAGGTGATAGGCAAGTTTTTGCTGCACACGACAAGTCCCTGGCATGGAAATTACTGTTGAATGCTAGAAACTTGCTGTGCGCTTTTTATCTCTGACTGAACATTGCATTGTTATTCCTCTGTGGTGCTTCCGTTTGAATTTCTGGTTATGTCATTATTATAATATTATGACAGTTGGGCGAGAAAGAACATACATACAGTGGCGGCTCCAGGATTTGGCAAGTAGGGGCCGTTGGGGCGGCAATTTCTAGGCAGAGGGACCAACTACTTTTCATAAACTTGAACTAGTCTGATTGCTTAGAATGAGTGTGCTAAAAGTGTTGGTAGCCACGGGGGGCATTTAATGGGGTACAGGCCCCCTGTGGATCCGCCTCTACATACATGCATACAATCTGCTCTTAACTACGAGTCTCGTACGAAGACGAGTTGTTTTAAAATGAAAATATATTTGCAGATGGATCTGAAATGTCTGGATATGTCCTTGTATTTGAAATTCTTGGGTCAAGGTTATTATTTTTTGCAGTGATGACCATTTTTCCTTTTTTGCTCATCGCGTGTCAAAATGTGGGGGTGATGACCTTTTTTGCCATGCTTTCTTCCATTGTAATAAGTAGTATTCCATGAAATTTCCTATTTTTTGATTATTTATAAAAAGTGAAATTGTTGACGTCAACTTCTCTTGACCCCTCCCCTGTCACCTGTCAACAACTGTCAAACTTTTTCGAACCCCTCCGCCCTAAATTGTTGACGTAATTAATGGACAGCCCCCAACCTAGCCTCACTGCCCTTCGGATGTTGACTATTGCCTGGCTGATCATATACCTTTCCCACGGCTATTTTAAGAAAGGCTGAGCGACTAAGAATAAGCAGCTACTATTGTACTCTACTAAGGCGTTATATAAATCCACGAGATTTTACTTACTTACTCCTCTGTTCAAAGTTCCAACCAATCAAAAGAACTCAATTCGTGTTAGCTCTCTAGTGATTGGTTGAAATTTCGAACCGTTCTAGGCACCAGTTCAAATTTCAAACGATCCTCATGCTGCGGTCCTTTCTTCGTCTCGACGCCACGAAGTGAGGTTCACCGAGCAACTTCGTTCGGTCGAATATTTTAGAATTTAAAGACAATTCTAAAATATTTATACCGTTGACGAAGTTGGTGTTATGTCGGTTTATAAACTGTCGTTTAGTATCGTATCGTTAAGGTTTTAAGTAGTTATTAGGGTTATTAGTAGTTATTCCGTCGACTGGTGCTGATGTACTACTACGATGGCGCTAAAGAAGTTTACTACTACTACTACATTCCTGTTCGAAAGATCCTCAACGGTCGAACGCCGCTCTCTACTAAGCTCGAGGTCAGCAATCATCTATCTGATCGTCCCTCCGACGCTTAAGACGGCGGGGTTTGAGGGGCAGGTCCTTCCGACTTGGGGGCTTGGGGCCCTGCCTCGTGCAACTCATTCCCAAACAACGTTGACGGTCGAGACATTGCCGTATCGGATCCGAAAACAACTGAAGACGTACTTTTTAATACTTCATTCTTGTAAAGCGTTTTTGACTCTGGCATATGTTAGCTATGCTTATGGCTCTTAAGAAATTGTCATGTATAATAATAATGTTAGATGTTGTTAGATGTCGGACACTCACTGATTTACAGTTCAACGATCAGTTATGCCAGCGCTTTTTTCCCAGATCTGGGTTTTTTGTGAAATCTGGGCTTCTTAAAAATTTCCTTTTTACAGTTCATTCAGTTTGATGATGCATAATTTGCTATTGTAACTCTTAATATACAGTAGACCTAAAGTATTTTGTTTTTGCAGTATTGACATTGAAGGCTACTGTATAATTGCAACCTTGTGAATCTGTATTGTATAATTGAATCTGTCTGTACTGTATAATTGGCAATTGCAACCTTGTAAATCGTTGCGGGGAGGGTTAAATGTTGTTGTAGATGTCACTCAGGAAAGCAAAGACCTCCAAGCAAGAGAAAGACCCTCGAGCATCATCAAAGTCAACTCCAGTCACAACCCCTGCTGCTTTGCCCCAACATTTTATTTTGCATTTTCATTGATAATTTATCTGCTGTTGTATGTATTGTATTATCATGGTTGACTAAGTTTTGTGTTTCTTGTTTTCAGGATCTATTTTTGCCACACAGAGGTCCATCATGTCTTGTATTCGTTGATTCCAGCATCTGGTTTCTTTGGTTTCGGTTGGCTCTTTGTTTCACTTTGGTTGCGGCTGTTTGTTGTGTGTGTTTCGTTCGGTGCTGTGGCAGGTGCAGTCAAGTTTTTTGTGTGAGCGCCGGTTACGAGGCGTTGCTTTTTCCGACGGCCGTCTTTCGTTTACTGCGGTTGCGATGCCGTCCGTCATTTTCTATAGGCCTTTTTAATGTGCTTGGTTTATTTATTTTATTGGCAATTAATTAATTCTGTACTTTTTTCAGGATGCACGGTGCCATTTTATTTCTTTGTAAAATGCATTTATGATTGATCTTGTAGAGGCCTATGGTTTTTTTATGATTTTCTGTACAGGTACAGATACTTCAGCTTCAGGACACAAAAGCAGGATCACAGAGAGCTTCAAGTTGCCCTATCTGTATGTCTGTGTGTATCTATATTTGTGTGTGCTTGTGTATGTGTGTGTTTGTGTATATCTGTGTTTGTGTGTGTGTATTTTTTCCAGGACGGGAATTCCTCCTTGTTTTGGGGTAGACTGAAAACAAATTTGTAATCTCTCAACAGTTATAACAATAATGTATTTTAGCTTGGCGGCATTAAATTTTAAAAGGTAAAAGAATTTTCTCATTTGTTTTTCTCCGTGCGCTTGAAATAGAATATATCTAATATAAGTGTAATATAATATGATTAACTGTTGAAAGACAATTTGTTTTCTTCTTTGGACCTTCCCTATTTCTCTAAAATTGTTAGTTTTTGGGGTTTGTTCCAAACATTTTGAAAGTCAAATCTAATCTCAACATTTTAATTCTAAAATTTCTGGGGGGTCTCCCTCTCAAGCTCACAGCTTCATCGCAGCGAGAGGGTGAACAGCTAATCATATGGGATTATCTTGAGGCTGTCCTTCATGTTTTGGAAAGTCTCAATGAATTGATTATCTGACCAATGTGAGCAGCAATTGATTCTATTTGACTGGTTGTCTGAATTTTGTATATTGATTGTCATTTTAGGGGAATAATCAGCCGTCATCTGGTTCGTCAGCTTGTCAACTCGACTGCCGTTTTGCAGAACGTTGTTTATCCAGATCTACCTCGAGCGACTGGCAGTTTCATCTCCTGCTGAATCTTCTGTGTATTCTCTCGTTGAAGATGCTTCTCAGCAGTGATATTTTACTTCCAAAAATAATTACTATTACTCTTTAGTTTTGGCTTTCTTATTTGACTTTCAATTACAGTTTTCAATTTCAGTTATAATTTTACTTTGTAATTAATTGTTATACTGTACTTTTAATTACAGTTTTTTGTATATCAGACCTTCCAGGCTTCCACTCCATTTATTTCATTTAACAGCAGTAAGTCTCTGGGCTAATATGCTGAATGCACAGCATTATTATACAGTGTGACAGATAACAAATATGAATGACTACCACTTACCATTGCATGCACAGAGACACTTAGCGCAATACCTAAGCTGTCTGTCGGACGGGGACAATATCAGTATGTGTGCAATCAAATGTAAATGATTTAATATGCAATGCTGCTTTTGAGCTTCATGTTTGTAGGTGACCTGGTCATACTTTAAAAAATTGCCAAATGTCACTCCCTTTTTCTACCAGCAAGCTGTGTAGATAAACTCGTACTTTTCTATTTAGACACTTGACAAGTCAAGGTGAATGAAATGTTTGTAAGAATAAACCGGGAGACAGCAGAAGTAGAAACAGTACGGTCTGCCTAAACAGTCCGCATGAACATAAATTTGAAATAAAATGGGGGAAGAAGTTAATTTTACTGCAACTAATAATTACTTTTTAATTTAATTTTTGGTGTCCTTATTTTACTTATACTTTATATTTCAGCTGTAAACTATGTTTTACTTTGTATATCAGTTTTACTTGATCTAACTGCAAACAATTTTTAATTTCAGTTCAGCAATATATCGCTGCTTCTCAAGACAGGACTTCAACAGCAGCAGAGAATTTCTGTCACTGCCCGAGTGGATCTTCAAGACCAATTTCTTCAGCGTGTGTGGATTTGACTCAAGAGTGTGCCATGGCAGCGATCTGCTCGTCGTTTACCTCTCAATTTCGTCAGCAACCGCCCTTTTGCTCTGGTTGCAGTGCTATATAATTTGTATGCAGTGATGGGCAACTAACTAAAAACATTAGTTTAACTACAACTAAATTTAAACTAGAGGTAAGTAGTTAAACTTTTAGTTGCAAACTAACTCTAAAATCATCATTTTGCTCTCTTGTGGCAATATCTAGACAAAAATGTTTCCAAGGAGTTCTATCTTCTGTTAATTGTCTTCCTTCTATGATTGAAATTCTTTTCATGCTCATATCTTCTCTGTTGTCCCACTTTTTCCTGGGTCTTCCTCCTGCTTTATTTCTTGTTTGAGTGCCCCCTCCCCCTGTCAACAACTGTCAAACTTTCTCCCCTAAATTGTTGACGTAATTAATGGACAGCCCCTATACACAGTTATATATTAACAAACAGTTGGCCTACAGGCACGGAGATTATACAGCTTTAATAGATCAAAAATACCATGTCTATATCACCCTCTCAGTGCACCGTGTTCGAGTGAGTTCACACTCCTCCAGTTTCCGTTATTCCAAGTGCAGACGCGGGGTTAATTCATCCGATGCATACATTCCCAGTGTAATGACTTGTCAAGTATAGATGCTTGAGGATTGCTTGCTAAGATTATAAGCTGAAGGCATCCATACACTACACATTAGATTGTTCGATATTAATATTCATTTTAAGGCCTGGCTTCGGCCCATAGGCCTACGCTTATAAAGCAGCACTTAAAACACGTTATATAAAAAATGTGACTCAATAAAAAAACATGTCACTGTATATTTGTCCATAACTTTGGCAAATGTGAACCGATTTTCAAAATGTTTTTGCTGTTTGACTCAGAAGTAAATGGAGGCAGTGACCCTATTCACAGTCCTCAGACTATATTTCTCTGAGGCTCAGAGAAATTCATGGACCCTGCTTTGTGGTGTCATTGGCCTATTTAGCCAATTTATTCAGCATAATGAGGTAGTTGCATTTTCACCCCATCACAGTGTGGCCTAATTGAAATACGTCTCTGTTTTAAAGTAACCAAAGCACTACTGGTGTGTATGTGGTGCAAGCACTGACGCTCAGTCTATAACGGCGAGTTTTGAAGGGAATGCAGTTACTGCGGGTAGGATTTTCTCTTAGCTGATTGTTGATCATTAGCGTCGCCACGGAGGGCAAATGAAGGCAACTGCCCCCCAACCTGCCCCAGACCACCTACCAGATTCGCGCAAATCCGGTGAGAAAGTTTTCTGTGGAGGGGCTGAGGGGTGGGTAAGGAATCTGACACGCTAGCCCTTTTGCCCCCTCCAACCAAAAATTCCTGGCGACGCTACTGGACGTATGCAGCTGTCAGGGCCCCGGAACAAAAAAATTCCGGGCCCTTAAGAGAAATTTATCAAGTCTCCAAAAAACCTGACAAGCAAAAAGTCTTATCGTCACCGGATCTGGGCCCCTGAAAACTCCATGGGCCCCGGTACAATGTAGGCTACCGGCTGCACCCTCTCTCCTCAGGCCTGGCATCTGTTTTCCTGCACAAATTTCCCAAATGATCTAAATGACATTTTATCCGATTCATTTTCGGGCCTTTGCTGTTTTGTATCGGGTTCATCATGTTCGCAAATTATATTCTGTTTATATAAATATTTGCTTTTAGCAGGCACCATTAAATATTAATTTACGGCCCTTAAGAGTATTTGTGTGTTTCTGTGTCTATTCACGGAGAATTTCTACAAGATTATTTTCTATTTATTCAGTGGCGTGCGGACGCCCATGGAGGCTACCATGATGTTTGGGCCCCACTCTTTCATCGAGATTTACGCCAATGGCCCTGCCATCTGGCGAAGACCGAGGTAACCGTCGGCTCTCCAGACCAGTGCTAACCTACCACTTTTCTATCTTTGCGCCCATTTGACAGGAGGGACAATTTACAAAAAACGTGGCTATTTCCGAAGAATTTCCTTAGGATTAAAGGATTTAATCAAAAATCGATGTGTATTTGTCGAGATTCTGTGCTGGCAGATTTTATGGCGCTTTAGGACATGGGTAAGAACGATGCCCCGCTTTCCCCCACCCCACCTCCCATTGGGGATACAACTGAAATTTAGTTCGTCAAATTCCAGTGACGGTTCCAGGAATTCTTGGTGTCGGGATGCAATGAATTTTTAGGAAGTTGGTGGGGTGGGGTGAAATCCCGAAAAAGTTACAAGAAAAAAGGTAATTGACAGTGTTTTCCTCCGACAAATGTAAATAAAACTTCCCGAAAAAGGATGACAAACAAAAAGGTCATCAACTCTGTTTTGCACACAAATACCCGACAGACAAGTAGTTGCATAGCGGACTGGTAGACCCCCGAAACGCTGACGGGCAAAAAACTCGGTGGTGGTGCATCCCCAAAGTGGAACCGCCCCTGTCAAATTCCACATCGATTTTTAGAAAATCTAAGTCGGAAACCGTCAGTTTTGAAAAATCTAACACCGACCCTAAGACGAATCACGATATTCCTCCCACTTGCCAAATCGAAATCTGTTTATTGTTCCTGAACCCCTACCACCACCACCACCAATCTCCTCCTCCCCGTCTTCTCCCGTCTTTGATCTCCTCGTCATAAATCCGTTTCATCTCTCGTAGTCCGGCAGTCATCGCCGTTTCCAAGCGTCGAGCTAACTACTGCGGCGGGAGGAGGAGGAGAGGAAAAGAGGGAATCCAGGCGATGGGGAGAAGAAGAGGAGGAGGAGCAGAGGAAGAGGTCACGTGGCCGGCGATGATCGTGTTACGAATTGCGTGTGTACGGTTGACGAACAATTAATTGGAACTTGAAATGATCAGAGAGATGGCGGAGCGTCGGTGGCCATTAATTAGACTCATGCGCCGTATTTCGTATTCATCGCCGACGCTCGCTTTAGTTTCGGCGCATTGGTAACCGTCGGTCGATTTAACAGACCCCGCAGCAGACGATGCCACCTGCCCCACCCCCCACACGGCAATTGCGATGATCGCAGTCCTTCCATCCTCTCTCTCTCTCTCCTCCTCCGCCGCCGCCTCCCGCGTTCCAGCGGTTGCCTTTGCGTGGAGAGAATTCACTTTTGATCAGTTTGTTAAAGTCTCGTTATTAATACTGTTGGCTTTTTGTGATTTTTTTCGGGAAACCTCTAGTTTACCGCTTGATAAAAATTATGAGCCTCTAGTGGGGGATGTCGCAAAACCCTCATCTTGGGTCAGCTTCGACCAGAGCAGGGCTGGTCCCCCATCCCAACCCCAAGTTCCCCAACCATCCAACCCCAGCAAAAAATCGAAGCACGGGTCTCGATAAGGTGGCGTTTCTTGTGTGGTCATTTTTTACGCAATTTGGCGAAATTCGTTGCAACATCTTCTCATAGGAACATCTGGTCTCTTCTTCTTTCATAGACAGGGCCTTTCTATTCTCGGCCACAACGCACGCCTGCTATTCGCCTGCTGCTATTTGCGTGATGCAGCAGCAGCAGCAGCAGCAGCATTGCGTGAAGTCTACTCTCGACTTCTGCTTATGAAGATAGAAATCATCTTTTGAGAGAGAGAGAGAGAGAGAGAGAGAGAGAGAGAGAGAGAGAGAGAGAGAGAGAGAGAGAGAGAGACAGACAGACAGACAGACAGACAGACAGACAGACAGACAGACAGGCAGGCAGGCAGGCAGGCAGAGACAGACAGACAGAGAGACACAGACAGACAGACAGAGACAAAGACAAAGAGCGATAGAGAGAGAGATACTGTTTTGCTGTTTCAGAAGCGATTTAAATGAATGGACAACGATAGACGCTGAAAATATGAACAACTCACAGAAGCAGCGAAGGCGATAACTCTCTCATCAATATTTAGCGCCATAAACACGGAATTTGCACTGAATACTTTACGACTGTCGTCTGCTCTGTGCTGAAATATTAACAGTTATTCTCTCTTGGAAACCTATAGGCCTATACGTAGGTCTATTCGCTGAAAAATTCCTCTGGTAGAATAGTCCTTCCCACTGGCGTAAACTTGGATGAAGAAGTGGGGCCAGCCCCTATACATTCCCCTTCCCCCATCCCCATTGTAGCCTCTCAAAAATTGGGGACCTATAGGCCTAATAGAAGTTTGCATCCATGACCCTCCCATTTACAGGACGTATAATAATAGGCTTAAGCAGAAGAGCCAACTGCCACCAAACGATTATATATAATATAGACAACAGATTGAATCTATACATTTTCAGGTAAATAAGTAAGAAAGTGAGCGACGTAGATCCTGTAGAGCTGCGATCAATTATTGAGGAGACCGGTTCTGATCTGGGAAAGCGGTGATTTCAGTCTGCGTTGAGAGTGAAGAGGAGGAGGCTGGCTGTCGTCGTCGGATCTTCTCCTTCGACTCCTGTCGCCGGCGATGAGGAAGGACAGCGCCGGCCGGTCACAGAGGGCCGGTGAGAGGGGGAGAGGGGGCTGTCGTCTCAATTGCGGATCCCAATTACCCGAGGCCCTATCAAGACAACGACACGATGATGATGACGACGACGACGACGACGTTGATAATATACAACGACGAAAAATCAACGACAACGGTCGATACAAATATAGAATCGTCTACTCTCGAACCGCCGACGAATTATATCCACACGTCCTCTCCTCTCCTCTCGGCGGCGGCGGCGGCCGAGGGGCCGGGGGCCAGGCCCCTCGTCTAATTGAAATACGGACGATTGTAAGTTAATTATATAGCGCCAGTCGGTCAATAAAACGCCGGCGATGCTAAAGATCTCGTTCGAATCGTTCGAACAAATCTCAAATGGAAACTGACAACGACGACGATGGCCCCGGGACAGCAGTCTCCCTCCTCCTCCTCCTCCTCCTCCTCCTCCTCCTCCTCCTCCTCCTCCTCAGCAATGACACCCCAGCGCGAGCCACGCCACCCTGGTCCCCATCCCGGCCCCTGCTGCCAATAATTACCCGTCACTCGTCGCCGTCGTCTCCCCACCCTCCGCATCACGGGAAGGAAATGAGGGAAGGCTCCACACCCGGATATTCTCCGGTCATCCCTCTGGCATCTATATGCAGAGAGAGAGACAGACAGACAGAGACAGACAGACAGACAGACAATGAGACAGAGATGCTAAAGGATGACTGGGGAGAGCAATGGACGGGCGTCGGTGCCGCTGCTGCTGCTGCTGCTGCTGCTGCTGCTGGACTGTGCGTGTTTTGAGAGCGCTATATAAAGCAGACGTCTATTAAGGCACTAAATCGGGTCTTCACTCCGGTGCGCTGATTCGTCGTCGTCAGGAAACGCACGAATCGTCTTAATGTCGTGACGGTTGTCTTCGACGGAACAAAAGACCCGGGCAAGGAGTTGAAGCGATCGCCGATCTGCAGATTCCAACGCCGGAGACATTTATTGATCAACTGTTGTCTACTAATCTGAGAGACAACCAACTTATAAATTAATCAATTAAAGAAATTGATTAGTTGATATGGCTGTAAATAATAGTTCTAGAAAAAGCAGAATGACAGAAGATCACGTGGCCATAAAGTAAAGAGATTAACGAAGAAGGAGTAAGCAGAAGCAAAAGCATTTCTTAGAGAACAAGAAACGCAATTTTTAAAAAAACGCATGCGGAAGGAATTCGGAACCTGAAGAATTTTCAATTCATTTCGGTTTTAAGTAGAATTTGAATAAAAAGATTTTTCTTTACAACGGGAACTCTGTTTGTTTTTACACAACAACTGAATAACTGGATATTGCATCAGATTTTTTAAAAAAGAAATCCTGAGAAGAAAGACATTCAGAATTCTTCATCGTTTATATATATAATATCGATGCAGTACCATAGCCCTGCTCTGATCGGGTACGTTGGTACTGGGGGCGTCGTCTATACCGTACCGCGTACCTGGCATCCTCACGCCTTTGACAGCGACCCTCCAAAGAGACCGACCTCTCACCTGATCGTCGACATCCTAGGGATCTCTGGATCTCACCTGAACGCCGACCAGGACCCAGGGTCCAACGAGTCCTTCTCCTCCTCATCCTCATCCTCATCACCATCCTCCTCCTCCTCCTCCTCCGGAAAACCCGATTCGCGTCCGGGGAGCGTCGACAGCGCCATCGGACCCAGTATCCTCCGGGAAGTCCAGGACCTGGATCCAGTGGGAGGGCTGTCCAGTGGATCCGCCGTTGTGTCCGGCAGCCAGGCGCCCTGGTCGCGGGCGTCGGTTGCCGATTCGCCGTGGACCCCCCACGGCGTCACTGACGTCACCAGCAGTTCAAGATCGGCCGACGGGTCAAGGACGATGGACACGTTCTCAAGGTCGCCTGAAGGTCAGTTGCTCTTTGAACAGATACGATGACGGCTAAATTATATACGAACGAACAACGAAATTACTACTACTATAACTACTACTACTACTACTACTACTACTACTACTACTACTACTACTACTACTACTACTACTACTACTACTACTACTACTATTATTATTATTATTATTATTATTATTATTATTATTATTATTATTACTACTATTATTATTACTACTACTACTACTACTACTACTACTACTACTACTACTACTACTACTACTACTACTATTATTATTACTACTACTACTACTTATTACTACTTATTATTATTATTATTATTATTATTACTACTTACTACTACTACTACCACCACCACCACCACCACCACTGCCTCGCCGTAGCGCAGGATTTTAAGATACTGTATGAAGATAGAAACACAAGAAAATGTGCTTTTTCTCACAGAATTCCTTCAAACCCCTGAGATATTTATATATCTATATACCCAGGGTTAAACAGGTCTTCCATTATGTAGTGGCTGGGATGTGTTCTTTTTCAAGCCCTATAGATCGAAACTGATAACGACAATATTGATTTCTCTAGCAAGATTTGAAGAAACGATGATGAGGGGCGAAGTAAAGCGTGGTCCACGTCTTAGTGTTTCTTCATTTCGCTGAGATTTTTGCATATATATATATATATATATATATATATATATATATATATAGGGCGTAAACCACGGGGGACGGTGGGGTACGTTCCCCACAATAATTAGGAGATATTCTTGAAAGCACTGAAATATTTACATGAAAAAGAGGATGTCAACTGCGACACCCTCCATAATGCCATAACGCTATTGCATAGGCCAACTGAAAATTAAGGACCAGCTCTACTGCTTATTTAGTCATGTAGACGATCGATTTGATGAAATCCTCCGACAAAATCCACATTTTCCTCTTGTTCCTTCTTCATTGCTTTAACTTTGGCAAGAGAAATCAATCAAATCTTCATCAATTTCGGTCTGCCCGGTTCGAAATAGAGCACTCCCAGCCATTTCATACTACACACTAACGCCACTGGGACCCCTTGGCTACGCCATTATTCCGTTACGTTACGAAATTTGTGCGCTTTAGCTTTTAAATTTCAGAAGAAAACCTCAACATATTATGCATAAATTATTAAATTACTACGTGAGCATTGTTCGCCATTGTAATTCGACGAAGTGTAGCAAAATAAAAGCAAAGCACGGGTACTTTTTTAGTTCGTGGTTTTTACGAGATCCAGGCTCGCCCCGGAAAGAATAAACTTGCTCAAATCTACCCCAGACAACATAGAAACAGTGTCGATTTCTTTGCACAGTTTACTGTCGCGTGCTAATGACCGTCTTTGAAAATTCATTCATCCAAAGAAATCCGCTGACTAAGCAAAATCAATTTCTTTGCTATTTTGCAAAGAAATTTGAATACAAATTAATATTAATCTGTCTGTTTGCAGTTGAAGGGATGTTACCGTACCATCGTAAGGGAAGAGTGCATCCCACCTGCAGCAGCAACAGCAGCAGCAGCAGAAGCAGCAGCAGTCAGAAACGTCATCGTATGATGTTTGAGCGCGAATCTTCGTCTTCGTTTTCGTCGGCAGAGGGCGGAGGGGGCGATGAGGAGGAGGAGGAGCAGGAGGAGCAGAAGAAGAAGAATAAGAAGAAAAAGGCGCGAACCACTTTCACCGGAAGACAGATCTTCGAACTGGAGAAGCAATTCGAAGAGAAGAAATATCTGTCTTCGAACGAACGGGCAGAAATGGCCGCCAAGTTACACGTCACGGAAACACAGGTGAGTTAGTGGACGATGACGTCACGAAGCCTGATCGCGTAACTTAGCAACGGATATCAGGAAATAATTCTAATTGAATTCGGTCTTTAAACAACTCACCAAAATGCAATCGATGGATGGAGGCAGGAGATCTAAGCGTTGCCTGGGGCCGCAAAGGGCCCCCGAGTTCTAAGTTTTATCTTGAATTTATTTTGAATATTTCTGAAAGTTCTTGATGATTCTTGTTTAATATGTGGAGGGGAGAGTGAATAGGCGAATATTCCGTCATTAAACGCTGCTTTCGTTATTTTGAAGCCAGAATCTCGTGACTGTCAGGACTAAGGACAGTCCAATAATAACCACTGGACAACTAAGTGATAATGCATTTGGCTGTTCACGAGACTGGAACACACAGCGTCAGGGTATTCGATGTCAACATCTCTCAGTCACACAGTCTCTGTCTGCCCGCCAGCCTGCCAAAGGCGCAGGGGCGTCGATCCACTTAGAATATTGGGGGGGGGACCCAAACCTCCGAAGTTAGGAGCATAAAAAGTTGATGCTGTCATTTCTCGTTGTCCTAGTCACTCACGACTCGCTATATATATATATATATATATATATATATATATATATATATGCGGCAAAATACGGTGATACACCATCGACGCGCCCGGAACTCCTATGGATTGACGCCTATGCTGCCTGCCTGCCTGCCTGCCTGCCTGCCTGCCTGCCTGCCTGTCTGCCTGCCTGCCTGTCTGTACCGTTTTTGCTTCTTCCTCCTCCTCCTCCTCCTCCTCCTCCTTCTTCTTCTTCTTCTTCTTCTTCTTCACCGAGCAGTTGGTCATTCCAGCAGAAAATCATGCCACACCTCCCTCCCCCATGCCACCTCCTTCTCCTCTCCCCCATCCTGTCCAGCATAAGACTGCTACTCTTTATGCCGAGCAGTTGACGACGCTCCAAAACTAAAGGGGCAATCGGATAATCATCCGATCGCTTTAGCCGAGACTGCGTCTTCGCCGTCGTCGTAGACGGGATAAATTGAAACGGCGGCGACATATTAAACGACACCTAATTAAACGCCGATAGAAACACGGGGTCGGTCGACGCTTCGTTCCGTTATCCGTCTTAATTACCGAGACCCGTCGCCACCCGCCCCCCCCCCCCCCCCCCACCGCCACCCTCCATCCCCACCCCGTGTCGCCCCATCGCTTTCCCGTCACCACCCCGGCCCACCCGCTTCTTCCGCTTCCGTTTTTAGCGCCGCCTGTCGGTCGAAGCTGTTTGCGGCGGCGACGACTGAAAAGACGCGTCGAGGGTGTATCGCCGTATTTTGCCGCCGTGAAATAATCGCCCCTCCTCCTCCTTCTTCTCCTCCTCCTCCTCCTCCTCCGGTAAGACGACGGTGTTGCCGCTATCGACAATTAGGCAGGAGGCCTCGGAGTGAGTTCGGTCTCGGCGCGTAATTAAGGCGAATTGGATTCTGGGATAGAGTGTAGTCGCCGAACGAAGACGATGGAACAAGAAGAGGAAGAAGAAGATGAGATGCGGAGGAGGAGGAGGAGGAGGAGAAGGAGGAAGAAGAAGACGCTGCATAATTTGGCGCTTGTTGTTATTCGAGAAGTCACTGAAAACAAATTAAGTTCTCGGCTGCATTAAGAACACTAAACCCTATTAGCCTCCAATCAACACCTTATGCAATGAGAACCTCGGGAGGGGAAGAGGAGGGAGGAGGAGAAGGTGGGACAATTTCTTTTTGAGGCGGACGCAATTTCAGTAAACAGATCCTGGAGCAAGACTTTAAAATGGTGGGATTGGTTTGTCAAAATTGGAAAATGACCGGTGGAATGATGACCTCAGGACACGTGACTGCTGACCCCGGAGTCCATCAAACTTTATTATCTATAGGCGGAGGGATACATTGGGGGAGGAGGAGGGGGATTGGAGCCCTTTGTGAGATTCGATCTGTGCGGAAGTATTCTTCTCTCAAAATCCAGGTCATGCAAATTAGCTTCAGAGGTACTGCATGGTTTATCAAAAGAATCGCACAGAATACGACAGGCGATGATTACAACGACGACGACAATAATGATGATGGCAGTGGTAGTGATGATGATGATGATGATGATGATGATCGTCGTAGTCGGTGCATAAAATAATGTTAACAGAACGATATTTACAATTTCTGATTGTCATCGTCGTCGTCGTCATAATCATTTTAGTAGCAGACATTGTGAAAAGGCGTCGTCGGTGTCGTAGTCACGGCAACGACACTCTGTCGTCATCGACCACCGAATAATTACGTCATCGATTTCTCCGTCGTTCGTCGATATTTGCGCTGCCATGGCAACCAGAAATTTGCATCCGTTTTGCGAATTAGATTACGTTTTCCTGTCGACAATCGGAGTCGCTTTCTGTCTTTTCGCCGCAGGTCAAGATCTGGTTCCAGAATCGCAGAACGAAATGGAAGAAGCAGGATAGCATCACCAGCAGCAGCAGCAGCAGCAGCATCAACAACAACAACAACAACGTCGCTGCCAGGCAACCGACCGAACACGGCGTCGTCAATGGCAACGGCGTCGTCAAGGCAACGCAGTGTCGGTCGAGCGGTAACCACAATCACGTGGCGTCCTCCTCCTCCTCCTCATCATCATCATCATCCACAAAGTCTGGTGAAGAAGCGGTGCGTCACGTGATCGACTCCTCGATGCCAGGAGGAGGAGGAGGAGGAGGAGAGGAGAGGGGGAGGGTGGAGGGAACCGAGCGGCGGATTCGAACCCCGGACATCTCGCAGGAGGAGAAGGAGGAGGAGGAGGAGACGACGGAGGAGTCGGTTTCGTCTGCCACTGACAATAACATCCAGGTGGTGGCCACGGATCTAAGAGTCCAGCATAACCTCCTCCATCCTCCGGAGCGACCGGGAGAGAGCTCCGTCGGTCACGAGGGGGGTGCGCTGAACCGCCCCCGGGTCATTCCGACCGCCCCCTCTTCTTCCTCCTCCTCCTCCTCCTCCTCCTCGCGTCGCGTCAACCCCTGGGTCGTCTGACCAGGGCGACGAATCGTACGGCAGGCGGTGCGATTGCGACTGTCTCCGATCTTGAAACGCAAATCGTTTCGTCCAAATGCACGGCGTAGACTGCGTTTCTTTTTCCCCTTACTGCCAAATCCCAGTTTCCCGTTAGATTCTCTTTCGCTGCCCAGTGCAGATAGTTTTAAACATTTCGAAAACGTCCCTTTGCATCGGGTAGACAGCTGACTTCTGCGTTTTACAACATATTTGACTTAATCTATATATAGTACTTGCATGCTTAATTTATATATAGCCAGTGTCGGTTTCGCCATCCCCCCACCGGGGTTCCGGATGACCAATTTATTGCATGTCAACCTATTATCCGGTGGGTTTAAAAAATAGTGAAGAATACTGCGAATTATCTTCTTTTTTGCTTGGGGGGGCTTATTTGGCAAGGTCTATTAACATTTAGTGGGGAAAACACTAACAATTACCTTTTCTTTCTTTTCTTTTTTTCTTCTTCACTTTGCATTCCCCACCATAGGCAGATTTAGAGTTTAATATTTGGGTAGGCTAGCATGGGGTCTGGGGTGCCATCCAGCACGCGACAGACCTGGGGTTGATGGAAAAACATTTTTTTGTTTTTGGTGGGATTAGTTGGGTAGGCTTTAGCCTTTAATAAAGCCCGCCTATGTCCCCCACCAACTTCCTATACATTTTTTCATCCCCACAAAGAATTCCTAGAATCGCCACTGTATATAGCAGTAGCTATATAGCTTATGCTACACGCCGTGTGCCATTCATCTATAGCTTCCCACTGATTCCAAATGACGTCGTGAGACTTACTTGTCACGTGTCATAATTTGCATAACTTCATAAATGAGCGATAAAACGAGAATTACGAAATATTTTAGAATCGCTTTTAAAATATTAAATGAATGCGCTATATAATAAGGGGAGTGAGGTGGCCTTGTGGGGCGGGGCGGCGTTGAGTCTAAAAGCAGGGGAAGATTGGAGAATTGGATCTTGATAATTAAAATAAAAATTACTCCGAATTTTATGCATTTTATTAGTTTTTCTTTATTTCATTGGCGTAGTCACGGGGGGTGGGGTGGGAACGAACCACTTATTCTGGGATCAGCCTTGACAGACGGGGGTTGGGAGGATGAGGATGAGTTTAGCATGGCGTGAATTTGCAAAGAACTCCGTGGCGAACTTTTTGCTTATAGACTTTTTAATTTCTACTCGAAGAAGTGTCTAATAATAATAATAATAATAATAATAATAATAATAATAATAATAATAATAATAATAATAATAATAATAATAATAACAATGTCTAAAGTGGTTCAGAAGGGTCTGCCGAGGTTGTGGTTCAGAACCACTCTGTGAGAAGCACTGTTGCACTCATCCAAATCTGGTAACCTATAAGGCTATAACTATAACTATATATATATAATATATATATATATATATATATATATATATATATATATATATATATATATAACTAAAATTGTTTCTCTCTTGAAGACAACAGAGAGAGGAACTTTAAAATTGCAAAACATTAGATCAGAATCTACTAATGATCTAACAAGAACGCGCTAAGCATTAAAGGTCAAATGATCAATTCCCATTGCAGGACTCAATATAAGTTATAGCAAAAGCAACAGAATGCCAATAAGGCAAACGAGAGGCGAGGACAAAGGACAAGAAAACGACGAGGACACAGGACCAGATAACGCCGAGGACAGATGAGGACAGATGAGGACAAATGAGGACAGTCTCCTTTTCCCGTCCACAGCAAACTAATTGTCGGCGGCCGACGACTGACGCGCTTATTGTCTCAGCGCCGCGTATCCAATGTAATTTACCGTCTTTGGCTTTTCTCATCTCCGCCATTATACGGTCCGACCTGTCCTCCGACTCTTGTCACCGGCACCCGACGGACCCCCGGCTCCCAGGACCAGCCCCTCCCCACCCACCCACCGGCCTCCATCGTCCTCTGCCGCCGCCGCCGCCGCCGCCGCCGCCGCAGTCGCAATATACAGCGTTTGAAAACCAATTACAAGTCTTCTGCGTACGGATGAAGGAGAAGAAGAAGAAGAAGAGGAAGAAGACGTCGGCTGCACCTGACACCCCCCAGAGGCAAATCATTTGACACCCGACCGATCCCAGCGGACAGCAGCGCCGACTGCGTTTATCACTCTTATAAACATACACGCGTCTCGTCCGGCGGACCGGTCCAACGTCGCCGCGGCGGAGGGAGGACAGGATGACGACCGAGACCGAGTAAGGATCGTGGTCCGAAGGCGGCGGCGTCATCATCTCTATTGCCATGGATAACGGCGATCGGTGGCAGTGCAAGCGGGGTGGATGGGATGGGGGTGGGGTGGACCCAGATGGATAGGGAGGATAAAGACAAAGATACATCGGACCACAAATCCCAGATGAAATCGCCTCTTTGCAAGTCACTAATAGCCTCTAGATAAAGACAAAGAATTGATTCAAAACAGAGGATATAAGACAGACAGACAGACAGACAGACAGACAGACAGACAGACAGACAGACAGACAGACAGACAGACAGACAGACAGACAGACAGACAGACAGACAGACTGATGCTGATAAAGACAAGTAGGCAGAGAGTGAGACAAAAGATGACGATCGTTTTCATAGCATTTTAAAAATCGTTTTAATTCGAAATGTTTCATGTTCGAATCCTCTTTTAAAACTACAGTTTATGCGCAATCAATGAACCTATATTCGACCAAAAGATGCAACAAATTAAATCGTTTTAAACATCGAATGACTTCTGAAAATTCATGTTGGCATTATAACGTCCATTTTAAGGGACGAAATTTCTGGAAAACGACACGGGGTAGACGGTTTCTGAAGAAGATTAAAGATGACCAGCCCCAGCATCTGGTAATCTGTAATATTCGTCGGCAGAGAACAGGGACCGCTGAATGTCCTAATCCTAGAATTAATCGTAATTCGCAAGAGTCAACCACAAAGACACACACACACACACACACACACAAACGCACGCTTGCATGATGCAGCTAGGTTGCTTTCAGTCAGTTTTAAGTCTTCTTGGGGGCTGGTCAAGTCTTACAACTGAAACTTCGATAACAACTATAGATAAGGACTAACAGAACCTATCATCGACGTGTCGTATATGTTGGATATAAGATCGAACGGTCAATGTAAACTGACTCCTAATGTCATGTATACTATAGAGCTTCCTATTTATAAGTTGACTGATTGACTGACCATTGATTCCTCCTGTCCACTATCGAGTCTAGTTCGTGTTGCTATGAACTGCCCATCGAATAGTCTCTTATTAATCTGACCAGGTCCTGCACAGCACGTGACGATGGCCAGAAATTGTTGCAGTTTCTTTCCGTTTAAGAGAAAATCCCCGTAAAATTAATCCTCGGATTTCTTCTTCGTCCAAATCCAGTTTCGGTTTTTTCCTTTCTGGATTTCGTCTGCAATTCCCCCTCCCTCACCCTCATCCCCTCCCTTCCCCTTCCCCACCTCCTCACCACAGGCGAGCCACACACACTCCACGCGCAATATCCTGTACTTCCATCGATAGAGGGACTTCCTATGGGAACGGAAAAGGGAAGAGCGGGAAGCCTGTCCTCTGAGAGACGACCGCGGGACGACGTAACAGGCAGGGAAGCGAGGCTCGCCACTGCTGCCTAAGCCACTTATAGGATGACGATGCAGCCTCTGTGTGTGTGTGTGTGTGTGTGTGTGTGTGTGTGTGTGTGTGTGTGTGTGTACTTGGAATACAGATATCTACCTAAATAATCTTCTGTATTCTGAGCGGAGAATGCGCCTAATCGTCCTCAGCCTGGTAGAAATTTCCCGCCCATTAGACCCAATAGGAGATGCTCTATGGGAGGCGCTCGGGCATTTCATTATTGATGTTCTCTGTCCAGCCTCCCTGTTGCTGTCCGGCTACAGCAACTAATAATAATAAAAAATAATAATAATAATAATAATAATAATAATAATAATAATAAAGAATAATAATAATAAACAATAATAATAAAGAATAATAATAATAATAATAATAAATAATAATAAATAATAATAATAATAATAGTGGTGGTATTAGTAGTAGTAGTAGTAGTAGTAGTAGTAGTAGTAGTAGTAGTAGTAGTAGTCGCAATAGCGGCTGCAGAAATATCAACAACATTATCATTAATATCTGTGTTATTACATTAGGTCCTATATGATGATGATGATGATTATTGTTGTTGATTATTATTATTATTATTATTATTATTATTATTATTATTATTATTATTATTATTATTACATTGTATTGCGCTGAAATTAGAGGTGCTTTGTTAGGCGATCGCTTTGTTCTTCTATTGAGGCATTTGCCAATGGCTGGTGTCTCTTTTCTTTTGACTTTCTGGCCAGAGGCATCTGATGTCTGCCAATGCATGGACGGCATTATGTTCATCACGGCGAATTAAGACAGAACGCGATGGGAATAAGAATCGGACCAAAGACAGTCTGCGAAAGCGATGCTGAGAGAGGAGAGGAGAGAGGAGGGAGGGGAGGGAGGGAAGAGGGCAGTGGGCGTGGTTCGAGGGAGGGGGATGAGAGACGATTAGGAGAAAGACATAAGACGTCAAGGGTCGTGGTGACGTCAATTGTCTTCGTCATCCGAGACGTCATGACTCCGACGACAAAAGACTAGCGTCGTTGTTGGTATATATAGGGATACTGCAATTGACTAACAGAAGGGGCTCTGTAAGTAAAAAGACATTCGCCTCTTTCCATATTTAATGCTTGCATCCGTCGCTCGCCGACAATAATAATAATTCTGGAATGGCCTCATCGGTGGCTGCTCCTGAACGGGTCGCCGCTGCCGATTCCAGGGATCCAGCGGGGCGATGTGGGGGTGGGTGCCTCTGACCCCGTCATTATCATTATTAAGATCGGTTTCGGCGGCAAACTATTTGAAAAAAGCAGAGAGCTCAGTTCTTGAGAGTCGATCGGCGAAATGCAAATGGGGTGTCGAGGACAGATAGCAGGGCGACGGGGGTGGGGTGGGGTGGGGGTTTCGGGGAGGGGTCAGTTAACGTCCCATCTGTTCGATAGTAGCGTCGTCTGCTGTGGAAAGTCAGAGCGGTTTATGATAATGGACTGGATTATCCACAGGAGAGAGAGACTCTACTGAGATCAGACCTGATTCCCCTTATCATTGGACGACGCGAGACCCCACAAGATCGAAGAGAAGAATATTGCCTTCGATGGTCTCCTTATGATCTCTATGTTTTATTCTCCCTTGAAATCTATGCTTTGCCTAAATGTTCGTAGTTTTACAAAAAGGGAAATCATCTTGAATTTCAAAATCTCTGCGTATATATATATATTATAATTTATGTTTTCTTAGAATAGCTTATAAACTGAAAATTGGCCGGAATTTATTGGAAAGTAGGAAACTGAGTAGAAAGCCTTAGGAAGGGATTGACTTGGATTACCAAAGTCGGGCGGAGTCTGGTCTAGTCGGTGCCGGAAGTAGGACTCAAGACTGGCTGACCTGACTTCAAGAGACAACGCAAATTACGAAGGGGGTTCGGAAATTAGCTCTGCTCGGGAAGAAAGCGAATCGATAATATTACGATTATACATGACCTGTGAAAATTTTAATGTTTCTGATAAAAATGAGGAGGAAGAAGAGGAAGAGGAGGAGGAGGAGCAGAGTAAAGAAGAATGACAAAGACGAGAGAAGGTGGGGCAGTAGGAGGAGGTGGGAAAGGAAGGAGAGGTGGAGGGGAAGATGCGAAAGGAGACGAAGTGAACAGAACAGATATAGTGAAGAGTGTCAAATTGTAAAAAAGTCGAGCAAAAGAGAAAGAGAGAGAGAGAGAGAGAGAGAGAGATGTCCGTTTTTCTTCCTGGAATAAACCCATATAAAGCAATAAAAACCGCTTTCGGAGGAGGGTGAGTGGGAGGGGGGATCGAGTACCAGTTCAGTCTTCTATGGAGAGGCGGAGGGCGGAGGGGGAGGGGCATCGAGAGAGTGTTGCTGCCGCCTGGAGAGGGAGGAGGAGGAGAAGGAGGAGGAGGAGGAATAGGTGGACAAAGATGGCGGCGGTTGTCCACTCCACCACCCACCCTGCCGAATCGCTTCTGGCCAGTTAGTCTTTGTCGCGGGCGAGGAATTAGCGGTAATAGAGATGGATGCAAATGGACGCTAATAGCACGACGACGACGACGACGACGATTGGAAGCCGCCTGGCGACAAAACGACGAACAATTAAAGCCTCACTAATGGCCGACGTGACGATGGCCAGAAATCGGAGGCCAATTGGGGGGAAGTCCCTCTCGCTCGCCCCGCGGCCAATCAGACACAGTCCAGAGGGACGAACAGACGGACAAAGCAACCGAACCGACACGCAGGCGGACAAAGAAGGAGACATGACGCTGACACACACACACACACAGACACTGATGCGATTTGCCTTCGTCGTCGTCGTCGTCGTCATCATCATCATCATCATCATCATCATCATCATCATCGATGTCTTTGAGTCACGATCGTAGATAGAGCAGACTCGTGATATAGCGCCGATATTGATTTTTCGCTCGGACTAAAGACAAAGTTCAGATCCTTTACATACTTATTCTTTCCTTCGAACGCCATCTGTCGACAGAAGACAGAATTACGTCGCTGCAGCGGCAACACCGTCTCCTCCGCCGATCGCACAAGCGACGATCGTCGCAGGATCAAATTGATCAAAATGATCGAAAAGTAACGGACTAAGTAATGACAGGCAGCGCTATGCAACGGTAGAATAATTTATGTAGCGCCAGTTTTTAGGACGACTTCGTTCTCATTCGGAAGGTGTTAGTCTTGATGGGGCGGGGTAAGGGCAGCGGGGGGGGGGGGTTAACCCTCTACTGGCTTATACCGACTCTAAGCCGATAAAATTGTTTTCGTGAAGAATAAAGTCTATTTATTGGGCTTTAGCTCCCCCCATTAAAGGTAGAAATATTTGGAGAGGGGCGCAGTCGGACCCGAGCTGGCTTTTCAAAAATGTGAACACTGTCTGAAGGTATTGACGTCAGTGAAATGGATTGACGTAAAGTGGGACTTCGTTTCAAGTGACAAGTGACGCAGTTGACAGAAGCACATTAGCACAACGGGCGAAAGAAGAAAAACAGGAAGTAATATGCTAAACATGTGAGCTGAGGCATTTCCGTCCGATCAGAAAAACCGTGAGCAATAATAAAAACGTGGGAGAAACCGGTAGCCAGCCATATGCTGTGCATAAATATAACGAGATATTGGGAAAGAAACTGAAATTAAAACGAAAAGCAGGTGGTCAGAGGTCGAATTTTTCGGAATGGGGGTGGGGGTGGGTGAGTGCTCTAGCCAATACTAAATCGAGACCAAACTCCCCATCGGATACAAAAATATCTAGGCTTTGGCCATCTACCGTACCTTTGTGGAAACCCGATCGCTGAACATAACATAAAATTAATTACTAATTGAAGCGTTATTCGCTAGATGGCCAATTCTCACGAACGCCTGGCGAATGAAGTTAAAACCACAGTGATGGGGGATGCTGGGACAACAGCTAACTTAGCTAAGCACAGAGGTGCAAAACTTGTTTATAACTTAAAAGGGCAGACAGAGGACCACAACTCTAACAACTCTCTTTGTTTCGACACTTAAAATGCTAAAAATGCATTGGAAATTTGACACACAGATTATATTTGATGCTACAAAATATTATCTCTATTTGACTATTTGTCAAGAGCACCTGTTAATTAACATCCGAATGTCCCAAACAAATATTTTGCGGATATATTTTTCAAGTGGAGCACCCGTCGTTTAATGCCAGATTATCATTCACGCGGATATTGTCCGGGTAACTGCTTAGGGGATATATCCCCGTAACATATCCCCTAAATGGAGACGCAGCTTTATGTCTTAAAGAAGTTCTTAATTCGATTTAAAAATCATAAACCAGAAATCATAAGACTGGATTTCGATGTGAAAGAAGCTTTGGCTTAAAATACATGTATATTTATGGCCCACACTAGAACTTCGTTAATATGGACTCGGTTATAAGGCATTTACGATTATAAAGTACTGCAATGTACAGTCACGTGTGATGCGCTACCGTAGAAGAAGAAGAAGAAGAAGAAGAAGAAGAAGAAGAAGAAAGAAGAAGAAGAAGAAGAAGAAGAAGAAGAAGAAGAAGAAGATATAACGCATTAAATTTTAGAGAGCTGGTAAGTACATTATAACGAAATTCCACTGTAGTTAAATTAATGAATCACTTGTAGACGAAAACCTACTGGAAATGATGTCTATATTCAGTGGCGGCTCCACCGGGGGGGGCAGGGGGCCCGTGCCCCCTATTGAGAGCCTGGCCCCCCAGTGGCCCCCAGTTGGG